>BQNB010058794.1:8024-32813 GCA_026074375.1 Tanacetum coccineum
AAAGAGAAATCAAACATTATCTATATATAGCTTCTCTGTTAACGACAATAGCGCCGTAAAAATCTATAACGGTAACATTTAAAAGTTGGTCCACTGTCACAATTGGAGTTTGAGTTCCTCCAATTATAACCTGCTGAGGTCTTAACAGCAGATCCCTAATTTCCCTTTACAGCATAAGAATAAGTCATTCTTGTTGTATTTCTAACAATGGGTCTACTCACAGGTGAATGAGATTTAGAAAAATGCCTTCTTTGATTAAATTGATTCACCTGAGGTCTTTTAGGACTAAAGCTGTTTGAGGTCTTGGTAGGTACTGGCTTTCTAGATCTAACAGAATTAACATTTGAACTACCAGTATTAACTCTAGGCCTAACAGGATTAACATTTGTTCTACCAGTATTAATATTAGGCCTAACAGAATTAATGTTTGTCCTACCAGTATTAACTTGTACTGATCTAGGAACATATTGATTAGCATGATTAACCCTGTTTGCATTAGTCCATACTGGTTTTGACACCCCATTACCAGTATTAAAAACCCTTTGTTTCTTAAACTCAGCCTCTCTTGCCATTTTCTTTTCATAATAGTCACAATCTTTGATTAAGTGACTTAGACTACCACAAACAAAACATTTCTTCTTTGTGAAAGAGTAACCTTCCCCTAGTTCTCTTTCCATCATAGCATTCCAATTCTTCCTGTTAACTTTAGGTGTTGCTTGATCTTTGATTGGTTGTCTAGGAGTTTTTATGTGTGAAACACAACTAGGTTCAATCTCTTTTGTTTTTGGATCAGACACACCTTTTTCATTTGTGGTTACAGGTGTAGACACATATACTTCTGGAGGTACACTTGAAATCTCAGATTCAGGATCAACAGAATGTTCAGAGGAAGTTCCAATAGATTCTGCACTGTCATTAGATTGACAGGTAGAATATTCACTGGATCTATCATCTGATACATTTGGTTCAGGCTCTTGAGGTCCCTTTTTACCATAAACATATAAAGACTCATCAATTTCTTCTTGTGGTGTAGGAGTATAATCTCCACTTAAGGGATGTGGAACACCTTTAAAATCATTAGTTTTTATAAATCTACTGTACAAAGGTTTTCCAACTGAATCCTCTTTTGAGCAATTAAAAACAAAGAAATTCATTTCTTCCTCATAACTTAGAACCTCATTGTTTGATTTTATTTAATACCCTAAGCCAATTTTACTACTTGAACTCATGCCAGAATTAATTAATCTCCAAAGATTCTGGGAAGAATCTTTCCATGAATCTAATATTTCTGCAATTGTTCCTTTTCTTTTACATCTTTTCAAGCTTTTCATCTTTTTCATTTATTTCATTTGCCTGAAATGTAAGCTTTTCATTTAGAGAAAGTTGCTGTTTTTGAAAAGTAACAAGTTGAGCTTCTAGTTTCTTAACAACTTGACTATAGGCAAGTATTTGTGCTTCTTGGTCATCTAACTGATTCATTTGTTCATCACACAGTGTTTTAAGGGTATTGTATGAATCAATGCAAGTTTTAGAACACAAAGATACCTCACTACTGGAGCTGATAGCCATGAGTGCATGATTTGTCTCTTCATCTTTAGTATGTTCTCCCTAATTGACAATACCATCATCCATTTTCAACAAGCCCATCTGATTCTTCTCTTGCTTTCCAGCTTCTTGGTGTTGATAAAAAGAGTCTCTCTTCTTCTTTCCATCATGTGTCCCCTTTGCTGTACATTCCCTAGCAAAGTGACCAGTGTTGTGACAATTGAAGCATTCAAGCTTCTTTTTGTCAAAACCAACAGGTGCTTTTCCATCAACACGAACTCTCCTTCCTATTTTCTTATTGAACTTCTTCATTCAAATAGCAATCATTACTATCTTCCAGTTTATGTCCATCTCTTCAATGTCCAAGTCATCAATCTGTTCCAGGTCTTCATGAAGCAAGTCCCAGTCCTCTGATTGTTTGGCAAAGAGGGAATAAATAACTTCATCAGCAAAACCAGCAAGAGCTTCTTTTTCTGGAGTATTGGTTGAAGAAGTAGAAGGAGTGCAAGTACTGTAGGCACCAGTAAAACCAGACTTAACCTTATTAGTGCTGCTTTTGCTTTGTGAAACAAAAGCAACATTTTGAGCACTTGAAGATGTTTTTGAGGCACCTTGGATTTCCTGCTCAAAAACCCTAAGGTTATTGTACAGATCATCAATAGATAAAGTGTCAACATCTGGTTTAGTTCTCATAGTCATTGCCAGATTGGACCATGCTGGGGGCAAAGATCTGAGAAACTTATGATTTGCATCCTCAGTTGATACTTCAGCACCATGAGCTTCCAACTGAGAAAGTAATTGTTGGAATCTGTCATATCCCTTTTCTAACCCTTCTGAACTGGATATTGTAAATGCTTCAAACTGTTGTTTGAAAACAGCCTTCTGCATTTTCTTTGAATTTGCATTACCACCAAACCTAGTTCTGATGGCTTCCCAGATTTCTTTTGCATCATCCATTCCATGAAATCTTCTCATATGTTCCTTGGGAATGGCCATCAGCAAGATATTCTTAGCCTTCCTTTCCTTTTCAACAGCTTGAATTTCTGCAGCAGTTACTGGTGGAAGTATTCGAATAACACCATCCTTTCCAGTTGAAATTCTCTTCTTGGAGTTTCCATTCTGAATTACCTTCCAAACATCATTGTCAATGTACTCAAGGTAATGCTCCATCTCCATAGCCCATATATCATACTCCTCCTTCTTCAGAATTGGGAGTTTGATATTTGAGATAGCAGTTGTTTGAGGAATCACCTGTTGTTGTTGTTTAGGTGCAGCACCAGTGTCTGATGCATCTTCATGGTTTGATGCTTCATCATCACTGAGATGTTGAGAGAACTCATCATTAGCAGGTTGAGACATTTTGTAAAGAATTGTAGGAGAGTGTTTGTTTGTGGTTCTAGTGATTCTTCTTACTCAGAGTCCCTCTATTGGCTCTGATACCACTTGTAGGTCCTTGGTCTTAGATCTATATAGCCTTTGTAAGACAATAGCTAACTTGAATAAATCCAAATCAACTATGTGAGAGACACTGACTATGAATATCAAGTGTTAATGCGGAATCTTAACACAAGAATTAAGAAGAACAATAATACTAATTTTGCTATTGATTTCTATTAAGCTTCAATGCTTCTATTACATATTTGAAACTCTATGCCGTAGGGTTCCTTTTATACACCAAGGAAAACCCTAGCAGGCTTTACAAAATGTGTGAAAGGATAATGCATATCCTTTCCTAAGATATCTCCTAAAATATCTCTAAGATAACTATTACTTCTATTATGTGACATAAACAGACTTAACTACATACAACCAGTACTAACTATAGTACTGCCACTCTACCAGTACTAACTATAGTACTGACAGACTTAACTTAGTACTGCCAGACTTAATTTAGTACTGCCAGAACTAACTAATTAATACCAGACTTAACTGTTATACTACCAGTATTAAGTCTTTTACAATCTATTTCCCAACAAATACTATTACGAATTTGTCCAAGTATGGTTTACCTACGCGGTTCATGAGATCCATGAATACAGCAGGTGCGTTAGTTAAACAAAATGGCATAACTTGAAATTCATAGTGTCCGTATCTTGTTCTGAAAGCAGTCTTAGGAATATCTTCATCCCTCACTCTCAGTTGATGATATCCTGATCTTAGGTCGATTTTTTAGTAGACACTCGAACCTTGAAGTTAGTCGAATAAGTCATTGATTCTGGGTAATGGGTAACGATTCTTTACAGTAAGTTTATTCAACTCCCGGTAATCGATAAACATTATGAAAGATCCGTCTTTTTTTTAACAAATAAGACAGGAGCTCCCCAGGGTGAAGTACTTGGTCGTATAAAACCTCGGTCTGACAATTCTTAAAGTTGATTAGATAGTTCCTGCATTTCTGAAGGAGCTAATCTATAAGGTGTGCGGGTTATAGGTGTTGCTCTAGGAATTATATAGATTTGAAATTCTACTTGGCGAATGGGAGGGAGGCCAGGTAGATCTTCAAGAAAAACTTCTGGGAATTCTCTAACTATGGGAATATCTTCTAATCTCTTCCCGTCTGACTTCTTCTTCTCTGTTACTTGAATTATGAAAACTTGACAACCTCGGGATATGTATCGTTCGGTTTTTATACAAGATATGAGTTTTAGTCGGGTCTTACTTCGGTCACCTCGAATGATCAAAGTTTCACCGTCAATAGGAATGTGAACGACTTTCTCGTCATAGAGAATTTTGGCATGATACTTGGACAACCAGTCCATACCGATGACAACGTCAAAACTACCGAGTTTATTTGGCATGAGATCGATTTCAAAAGATTGATTTAGCAAGGTTAGGGTGCAACCCTGGATAACGGTGTTTGTGCTTACTAGGTTTCCATCAGCCATTTCGATATCGTAAAAGGTATCTATTGTAATACGCGGGATATTTAGCATAGAGGCAAGAGATGTGGATATGAAGCTTTTATCGGCTCCGGAATCAAATAATACTCTAGCTAAATGCTGGTTTAGGAGAAACATACCCGTAACTACGTTCGGGTCTTGATGAGCATTCCTATCCCTTAGCATGTAGGCTCTTCCCTGGGCATTGATGTTGGTCTTTCGGCACTGATTTGTATAATGCCCTTTTTCTCCACAGGCATGACAAATAACAGTCACTGGTAGTTGATTACTTCCAGTGGCTGGCCTCTTGTTTTGGTAGTTCTTGGTCAAATGGCCCACCTTGTTGCAAGTATTAAACTTAACCGTACAAGGTCCGGTGTGATAGAGATCACATTTTCTACATAATGGGAGGTTTCCGGCATACCTATTGTTCTCAGCAGGAGTGGCAGCATACGCTTTGACAGCTTCTTGCCTTCGGTTCTGTTGTGGTTGGTGATTATTGTAGTGGTTGTTGGTGTTGGTGTTACGGTAGTTGTTGTTGTTGCGGTAATTGTTGTTGTTGAAAGTTCTTCTGTCGTCAAACTTTTGTTTATGATCACTTGATACTTGCACCGAAGTGTGCTTTGTTACTTGATCCATTAGCCTTTGGGCTATGTTAATGGCTTCCTCTAAATTTTGAGGCTTCGAGGCAGTAACATTCCCTTTAATACTTCTAGGTAACCCTCCGATTAAGGCTTCTAGGAGTTTCTCAGTGTTTGGTACCATGTTCGGGCATAGGACTGCTAGTTCTTGGAATCTTCTAACGTAAGGTTTAAGATCATTTCCCTTTACAGTTAGATTGTAAAGTTCATCTTCCATCTTTCTGACTTCAGTTCGGGGACAATACTTGTTTGTCAAGAGCCTTTTTAACTCAGTCCAGGTGATTTGATTGGCTTGATCTACTCCCATAGGTTGAGCGTACGCATTCCACCAGGACAAGGCATCATCAGTAAGGGTACTGGTAGAAAATGTTACTTTGTTTTCCTCAGCACATTTGCTTCAAGAAAATACTGATTTGGTCCGTTCAAACCAACGAATGAGGCCAATTGCTCCTTCCGTACCATTCAAGTAGAAAGGTTGACAGCTTATGAAATCTTTGTAGTTTCCTGTTTTTCCTACAGGAGTTCCAGTAGGATCGGTGTTCATGTTAGGATTACTAGTACCTATCATTGTTGCAGCTTGTGCTTCCAGAGCCGCGATGACACTGTCAGCAACTAGTTTCTTAATGGCAGCTTGAGGCATGGTCGGTGCTTCATATGTTGACATCCTTTTGGGAGGCATTCTATCAACATAAGACAACACGTAGTAAGAATAATATCACAAGTCTTAAAAATGTAATGCTTATTTGAAATGCTTAAAATTCAAAAATAAGCATTGTTATAATGGTGATATTGAAATCAAGAATTCTAACAAGTATCTGATATAGAAGTTATGGTATGATTCATGATGATGAAGATGAATACAACGATATAGGATATAAGATAAATGAATCGGTATTAGGAAATAACAAAGTAGAACAGGATTGCCATTGTATTATATTAATAACAACTTGTCTTTGTACTATACAAAGTCAAGATTTGACAAGTGTTTTTATTTATACCACACATCCCGTGGCTAGGTTCTAATAAAAGCGATTACTAAGATCTAATCTAATAGTCTGATGGTCCTTCTTGGCTGATCTTGAGTTCATTGATGGCATTCAGAAGACTTTCCTTATCTTCTTGATGACAAATCTAGATATCGTTGATGATGTGTTCTACATCAGTAATTCTTAAGCGAGCCAGAGAAAATTTGTGGTTATTTCCCATCTGCTTCTTCTGAAGTTTAGAAATTTGAGCATGAGCTTGTTAGAGTTCAGCTTCCAGATTGTCAAAGTCTTGTTGGATAATCACTCGACCTTTTCCGAGTCCTTCGATTTTGTCTTCTATGTATTCAATATGGTCGAGAGAAAGTTCATCTAGATGATTCAAGATTTCCTCAATTTGCTCCTCGTGACGTTCCAGACTTGTCTTATGAGAGCTTTCTCCTATCTCAAAGTCTTGAGGTAGGGCAGAAGTAGATGAGGATGAACAACCTCGTTTCTTTGGTGGTAGTAGTTCTTCAGGAAGAAAGAATTCTTGAGGATTAAGCATTGATGATTGAGGTATGATAGTTGGAGGTGGGATAGGTGATTTTTCAGCATAGAATGCTTGCATAACTTTCATGTAGGGATCATCATGAAAGAGCGAAAGAGTAAGTGAAGCTATTGGAACTACACCAAATGAGTTCGAAGAGCTAGAATAAGTATTTCCCGGTGAAGCTGGGAAATAATCCGGGGAAACCGGGAGATAGTTTGGAAAGTTTGAGGAAAAGGCATCCTCAACATTGGAAGTAGGATGGTTGGGAGAAGACATCGTTCTGTTAACAACCCAGCGGTAAATAACATAAGTTATTTATATAATAGTATAATAGTTATGTATCTTTACATACTATTCCGAAAGATGTAGCGGCACGGAGGACTTTCTTGGATGGAAAAAGAAAAGTAGTTATAGTTAAGGTTTCGACCTTGTTCTCTATAACCGTGGCTCTTGATACCAATCTATAACACCCCCATTTTTACATATAGCAGCGGAAGCTAATCTGGGGTATTATTTCATAGTACAACAGTCATAATCATAGAAAACGAATCGTAAAGAGACGTTTTTGGAAAATTAAGTTATCATTCATTTATTCATCAAAGTTTTTAAAAAAAGTGAGGTCCTAAAATCTAGTAACAAAAGTTTGAATGATAACAGTTTAGCCATCTTCAAGTCCGTGTCATAAGATGTTCAGTTACCTGAGATAAACATGCTAAAAAGTCAACACAAAGGTTGAGTGAAATTCATAGGTTTATAGTAAACAGTTTTGAATACAAGCTCAATAGTGGGTTACGTTGTTATACACCCATAATTTGTAATAATTGAAACACATACAATTATCATGAAAAATAGTATTATTGCCAATAGCTCATGACACCGAAGCCTTAGGTTAAATAATCACAAATAATTGCCCCAAGGGGTATCTTTGCCAAAACACCCATAAAGTTATTAAAATGTATGATATTGGTTACTGATAGTATAGGTACACCAACGGGGAGTCCAGTCCCAAATAGATCTATTCACAGCATTCGCGCTTACCCTGACGAGTAATTAACGGTTCATGATAGTGGGGACTTAATGGCAAAAGTAGGGACTTAGGCAATAATGTATCAGGATAGCATACAGAAAAATACTTGCATTCATGGTTTATAGCATGTATCCCCCTCGTGGGTTTATGAAACATTTAAAAGATTGAATGCGAGGCTATAAACTCACCTTAACAGGGGAAATCTGATTGATGGCAAAAGTATATCAAGTGAAAGTAACGGCTTCGTCACACAACCTGGGTAATATGTCAAGTCTTAGTTTGATTGGATATGTTTTATGTCATAATGAAATATCACTTTGATTGGATTTATTATGGAAATATTGTATCACTGTTCGGGCCATCATAATTCAGAGGTCATGTAGTAAACGTTTGAGGAGCCAGGACACTTTAAATCGTAAATCCAGCAAACTCGTCAAAACGTATACCCAAATGAAACCCCTTACATGAAGCTCCCTAGTAATGTGATACATTATAGTTTTAAGTTTCTTCAAAAGTTAGTCGATGATAAATTACGTTAATTATATAACGTAATTGATTTATAAAGCGTCGATCGTTAATTAATAACGATAAATGTGTCAAGGTTTAATAAAATCGGGTTTTATAATATTTATTTATATTTTTATAATTTATATAAAAATATAATATTTTATATTTTTAAGAATATCAAATTGGCAATAATTACCCTTGGATTATAATTAATTACATAATTAACCTTATATATATATATATATATATATATATATATATATATATATATATATATATATATATATATAAAGTATATAATTTAAATCCCTTAATTTTAAAACTTGGCAAGAACAACCCTTGGAGTTATAAGTTTAATAAAATGACATTTTCAGCCCCTCTAATTCATAATTTCAGAAATTTACAATATATACCCCTTAGCATGAAAATATTTGCAAAACTAGTCCAAAATTACATGCAAGCTTATTTTAAGATTCCAAAAGAGATTTGCAGCTTATAGCTTATTAGAATAAGCTAAAATAAGATGTTTTAACGTAACAAAAGTTTAGATTAAGGATTCGTTTAGCTAGAAATCAAAACGGGTCGTTTTAGGGTTTTTAAATAAAAACGCATGGTTTTTAAGCTCAAATCTTTTAACAAGAGTTCATACATGATCTAATAAGCCTTATAAGAGTTATAAAACAGAATGATAGCTTATTGAACGAGAATTTGAGCTTACGGGTTGAGAAATGGGTCGAATGGGGTTTTTAGCACTCGTACGCCTAGTAACGACTTGAATGGCTTCGTTTCTTGGTTTCTTTGCTTCACTTCTGCTCTTATGGCTTCTCCTCTTCCTTCTTGGCTGCTTAGAACTTCATTTTGAGAGAGAGATAGAAGATTGAAGGTGTGAGTTTGAATGGAGAAGGGTGCGTCCCTTTTATAGGGTCGAATGACCCTTGGTGAGCAAGTTATGGGTTTGCTTAGTGTCAAGACTAGTAGAGCTGATTCATGGCAGCTATAAGGGTGAGTATCACAAGCTAGGAGAGGTAGGATTGCAAGGTGGAAGGGTTTTGGGAAGGTTGTGTGGCCGCGGCTAAGTATAAGAAACAAGGAGGTGATGAGGCCTCTTGGTGACCAAGTAAAGTAGTTGAGGTGCTTGTAAGCAGCTTGGAGACATAAGGGTGAGGTCATGGAGGTGCTTGCTTGGTTGCTTGAGTTAAAAATGGGTAAAAATGGAGCTAAAGGTGTATCGGGTTGGATTAGGGTTCGGTTAGGGTTTTAGGGTTTTATTTTCGAGTTAGGGTTAGGGTTTAGGATAGATTAAGGTTTAGGATTAGTGTTAGGACTGAGATTAGGGCTTAGGATTAAGGTTTAGGGCTTAGTTTTAGGTTTAGGGTTTAGTTTTTAGTTGAAAGTGAAATTAGGGTTTAGGGTTTTGTTTTTAGGGTTTAAGGTTTTAGGTTAGGGTTCAGGATGAATTATGGTTTAGGTTTAAGGTTTAAAAGTCATGCATTAAGTGCTTGTACATTGTGTTAAAGTGGTGATAAAAAACCAAAGTGATGTAGGAGGTAAAATGACCTAGTTTGACTTTTTTGCATTATTGACTTGTACATTGTGCTTTAGAAAGTTGTAACTTGATTCAAGAGGGAAAAGATATTAAAATGTTGTGTATTGATACTTGTACACATGCTTTAGGGTTTTGATATAACGTTAACAATGCTTGTTTTGGTATAACGTTTTAAAAAGTACGTTAAATGGATAATGTACTTGGTAAAAATAATATTAAGGCATAGACTTGACATATTATGATGTTTACATGAGATAAACATAAATATAGATGGCATAAGTAGGTTGTGTGAGCTTGTTAACTTTAGTTATGTAAAACATGTTACATAAAAGAATAAAGAAAAAAAAATTCCCTGTGAAAAGGTGGTTTGTATTGCATCTAATTTAATAGATGAATAATATATTCATTACATCTAATTTAATAGATGGATATTTACATTGATGAAAATTGTAGGTTGTTAAAGAATCCAACTCGTTTTATAACACTTACTAACCTTTTATGATTTTATCAAAAACTTGATCTACGATTCTATTTACTAAAATTTCAGGTCTGGTCTTTAGTTGGTTCCATGCATATTCGAGTCACCATGTTTGTTTACGTTAAACTTGCCCTTTTTTATAATATACAGTATGTTGATAGAATAAGATTAATAGCATAAAATTTACATGTGGTGCTTATAAATTGCGGTTCAAGATATACTTTCAGAAAACGATGGATCAAACCCGAAAACACGAACACGTACACAAGATTTAGCGAGACATAATCGAACTCGAAATTCGAACGAACACCAACCCGAAGCCGAACTATACACCTCCAACGAAAGAGGCCAAAACGAACTTATCCGTCACCCGAACTCAGATTTTGCACTAGGTTCATATGCAACGGAGGTTTTGTTTTTGTTAAAGAATGTTTTTAGACAAGCTGTATATATATACAAATATGGTACGAAGAAGTCGCAAGAAAACGTGTGGAGAAAAAGGAAATGAATTAAAGCGTTTAAGTGTAGTTAATCTTTCTTATTCTTTTGGAATGAGATATTCTTAATTTAAGTAACGATACAAAACTAGTTAAGAATGACACAAAACTTATTTTAGAAAGGATACAAACGTATGATTTATATTGATTCTATTACCAATACGGTTTTATCTATTGGTATCACTTTAGAAATTGTTATTTTATTTTATTTGTATTTAATACTACCTCCGTCTCAAAATTATTGTCCACTTTTGACTTTCTAAGTCTTTCTTTCTCAACTTTGACTTTAAATATTTTTGTTTTTGCTATTTAATATTTGATGCATAATATATGAATGGATTGAGTTTTAGATGTATTTTTCATTGATATAAATTTTATCAAGTATTATGTAACATAAACAAAATTATTTAAAGTCAAAGTTGACAAAAAAAGACTCAGAAAGTCAAAACTGGACAATAATTTTAAAAAGGAGGTAGTAATATAATTAGTAAAATTGATAAAATAATTAATAAAATGATTAATTAAGATTATTCGGGTGTTATACAACATCAGTTGGAACCAGATTAGCAAAATCAGAAGAACAGAATTAACATCTTTGAGAACCGAATTAACATAAATTCAAAACAAAATTATACATCTTTTAACCCAAATCTAAACACAAAAGAAGAGATAGAGAAGAATAAATGAGATCTAAACAAGAAACAAAAAGAATAACAAGATCACCTAATGAGCTTATAACTGATTCACAAACAGTTTCAATCTCAGTTTTGTTACTTCAATAACAATCATGAACATATCTCAAGCATACGAATAACAACTCATCACAGATCTATATCGAAAATATCAAATCAACACATGCAAACTAAGACCTAGACACAACCAAGACCCTCACCATCACTCTTCAACTCACCTAATCTAAACAAAAAAAATCAAAATAGAACAAGAAATCTTAATTTTGGTTTTCTTCAATATTTCTCTTATGAGATTTGAGACCTTACAGATCTTTACAAACAAGAAAATCAAAAGTCATCATAAACCTTTAGAAGCATAACACTTCGTTTTTAAAATCCGAAAATCAAAAATGAGAACAAAAACAATCTTGTTTCATCCATTATTTCTTTCGATTTAGAACAGTCAACGATAAACAAGATAAATAGAAAATCAAGATCTCAGACTCGGTTTGTTTCGTATCTCTTAAGAGATTTACAGATCTAAAAAGATCTTAACTCAAACGAAAAACCATTCATCATAGATCTCATTTGAAGCTTAGCTTCTTTTAACTTTTCAAAAATAAAAAGAAAGAACAAAATCAAGTGTGTTTCATCCTTTTTTTCTTTCGGTATTAACCAAAGAAAAAAACAATAAAAAAATAGATCTCAGATTTTTTTTTCAAAGTAGTCAAAACCTTTAAAGATTTCGTCTTTGAACGTTTTTCATCATAGATCTATATTTCTTTTGAAGACTTGCTTCTTTTAATTTTTGAAAACCAAAAAGAAAGACAAAAACAAGAGTGTTCTCATCATATCTTTGGTTCAAATTGAAAAAAAAAACATAAACCTACTTGTTGTTCTTCGAAAAAGCATTCAAATATAAAAAGGCTTTCATTTGTCTTGTTGTTTCACGATACCATAATAAGAACAAAGAATAAGGTTGTTGGAGTTTATATGTTTGTGTTTCGTGTGTTTGAATTGACAAAGGAAAGAAAGAGTTGCATTTGTTGTGATTCGTTGTATTCACTCGTCAAGAAGAAACTCAAGAAAGGTTGAGAAGTTTATTTTATTGTTATGTTTTGATAAGAGAGAAAGATATGTGTAGTTGTGAAAAAAGTGAAAGATAAAAATGGGTTGACTGCAAGAAAGTATGGGAGGCGTATTATTGTGTGATCTAGGGTTGTGAATGAACAAAGTAAGTGAGTCTTATATATGTTGAGAGTGGCGCGTGAGTCCAAAAAGGGGGAATCAAACAATTTTTTTTTTATCTCTTTGAGTCCAAAGTAGGCTACAACCGGATACCAAATAACACTACTCTTTTAAGTATTGGCGCATTAGCTTTTGTGACTTGGGCCAAGTTGTAAAATGACCGAGTTCTACTTATCTTCTAGTGTTGGGCTGGAACAAGTTGTGGGCTGGCATAAATTGTATTGAGCTGGTTTGGGTTAGAATTTTTCCATACTCCAATTTTTTTATAATTTTAAGTTTAGTAGACTATTTTTTTACATGTTAATAATAGGCATAAATAGTTTTTGAAAAACGATTTGAATTTTGGCTTAATTTTTGGGATTATTTTTTTTACTACCGTTTTAATTGAGCGTAAAAAAAATCATTCGCGGGATATTCGTTTGTCGTGATTACTTGCGAGGATTTTTCAGGTTATTCGTTGAAATTATTTTGTGGGGTTTTTAGAATCGAGTTGGGTGAGTTAGAGTTACTTAATCGAGTGTATCAGATTTGTTTATCATGTATATGAATAGTTGAGATAAGTTGAGTCTCAAATCGTATAAAGCAAAGTGTGAAAAACTTGAGAAAGAAAACGAAAAATATATAATCACTTTTCGTCGCTTTACGATAATGACAGACAATATACTAAAAAGATTAAAGAACAAGAAGATTTAATTGACACGGTGAGTGATCAATTAGCTGAGCTGTAAAACAATGCTAAGATTAAACAAATCAAAATTTCAGAGCTAAAAGAATGTTTGCGTAAAAAGGATTCCGAAAATGAACATCTAAAGTTAAAGATTGTTGATTTTACAACGGTTCAAAATCTTCGAGTGCAAGTTCAGGAACTTCAGAGTGAAAATGAACATTTAAAGTCAAAAGTCGTTGATTGTCTAATGTATCAAAATCTTCAAGTGCAAGTTGAGAAACTTAAGAGTGTTAATGAAAGTTTGAATTTAACGGTTGAAGAGCTATCCAAGGCACGTGCATTTGCAGAAGCGACTTTGAGAGAAATAGATGAAATGATTAATTCTCAGTGTAAGAAAATACGATTGTTGGAAGAACAATTTGAGATATTTTATGAGGTACAATCTGAGTTTGATTCAGAAATAGTTCATGACACACACGATAACTCAGAAAAGGATGTTATTTTGAGTTTGCAAACACAATTAAAAGAATCTGCTGAATTTGTTGTACGCTTTTCAGATGAAAATATTGTGCTTTAAAAGAAATCGAGAGCTTAAAAGTTGAAATAAAAAGTTTGCAAACTGAAAATAAAGTTCTAAAATCAGGAGCATCTGAGTTGTTAGAAAAGATCGATCAAATGAAATCTCAAGTTTCGGAACTTCTAGAGAAACTTCATATTTCAAATCAAGAAATGAAACCACAAATCATTTTTTTTGAAGAAGACAAACGAATGATTTTGGCTAAAAATGAATTTCTGAAAAAAGTGTCTTCTTCGGTGCAAAAAGAGTATAATAATTTGTTGGCTTCAAATGATGTTTTAAAACAAAGACTTGAAACAAAATTTAAGTTTTTAAAACATGATAATTCTCTTGAGAAAATGTTTGAAATGATCGAGCAAGAATATGAATCAAACGTTTCAAAGATTTCCATTACAAGTTCAACGATTGAGACTAGGAATTCGAAACTTGTAAAAGAAATAGGGGATAAAGTGAAATATTTTGATGAAGAGAAAAAAGATATTTGAGAATAAGATTTCAAAGATGGAAAAGGTCTTAGCACAACAAGTCAAAGATTTTGATGATGTCAAAACAGAGCTTTCAAAAAGAACTAATAAATTTGAGACGCATTTTGCAAATCTTGAAGAAAAAAATGATTTATTAAAATCGCAGTTGGCATCTCAAAATTACACTTCGTTGCAAAAGGAAAATAATGATTTGAGAACATCATATAATGTGTTGAAAGAGAAACATGAAACTTCTTGTGAGAAACTTGAAAAGGAGAACAATGATTTGAAAATGCATTACAAGAGATTGTTTGATTAAAAAAAACAAAGGTTGTTTCTCAAGTTTTCACAAAATCAATTCCAAAAGTGAATGTTTCAGATAAGATTTACACGGGTGAATCTTCAAAACCGATTTCAAAAAAGGTTTCTCAATTTACTACTTATTCTTTGCATAAAGATAGGAAGTATTTGAAGAAATAACAGTCATCCGAAATATTTGCTTCTCAAAATCACAAGAAAAATGAAAGTTCAAAACAAGCGTGGAAAAGAAAGAAAAACATTTCCAAACACTTTAAGTAATCTCGGGATGAAATATTTTCAATGCGGAAAAGAGATGATTCAGTTTAAAAAAAGGTGAAAGATGTAAGATTTTCATTCATTTCGAAAAGAATTTTTTTAAATGAAACACCGGGTTTCAATAATAAATGGAAATCTTCGTCTTCCTCAAGGGTTAAAACATCGAATGAAACACCGGGTTTCAAAACGGTGTTCACACCTTTGAGAAGTTTTAAAACTCCTAATGAAACATCAAGGTTTTATAAGTCAAATTGGACAAATGAGAAGAGTTTTAAATCACCGTTGATTCCAAGAAAGCTATTTCAAGATGAAACACCGGGTTTTAACTCTCCTTGGAATTCAATTTCTATGCATCAAATTGACGC
This sequence comes from Tanacetum coccineum, assembly GCA_026074375.1. Lineage (NCBI taxonomy): Eukaryota > Viridiplantae > Streptophyta > Magnoliopsida > Asterales > Asteraceae > Tanacetum > Tanacetum coccineum. Next base: position 23,228 of record BQNB010058794.1, read on the forward strand.
AACTTACATTTGGTTCTCCAAATATGGTAAACCCGTTAGCAACGTGCTTAAGTGGATACCAAAAGTTGTTTAATTTAATAGGAACTTCAAATTTTATTTCTATTAGTTTAAGAAAATTAAAAAAAATACAAAAAGATTTTCTTTTATACAAAATTTAGAAAAGACAAAAAGTTTTTCTTCTATATAATTTAAAAAAAAATACAAAAATATTTTCTTTTATAAAATTTTAAAAAATAAAAAAAGATTTTCTTTTATATAAAATTTCAAAAAATACAAAATGATTTTTGGTTTTATAATGGCTTTCATACAATGTCAGTATGAAACCCGCGCTTAATATAATGGCTTTCGTATAACTCAGTACGAAACCCGAACTTAAACTGATGGCTTTCGTATAACTTAGTACGAAACCCGAACTTAAACTAATGGCTTTCGTATAACTCAGTACGAAACCCGAGCTTAAACTGATGGCTTTCGTATAATTCAGTACGAAACCCGAGCTTCATTTGATGGCTTGTGTACATGTCAGTACATAACCCGTGCTTTAAAGAAAAGAAAATGTTCGTTTCAGAGCATTTATCTTTGAAAAAGAAGAGAAGTCTTCTTTGACTTGAGTCATTGACAAATATTTTTCAAAATCTTTATGTGGTACTTAAAAGATAAAATCAATTTGTTTTAAAAGTCAATGATCTCAAGTTGATGAGTTACAATCGATTCGGATTTTAAAATGTGGTACTTTCAAGATAAAATCAATTTTAAAAATGTCTTCAAATCGATGTATTTTTTTGTAAAAAGTGTCTAAAGAAATAAAGGAATCAAAAGTGCAAAGCGAAACTCCCTTATAAATGTTTTAACGAAGATATGGTATTTTTCGAGGGGGAGTGTCCGTATATGTTGTTGAAAAGTTTTCAGAAAGAAACGGAAATGGAAAATTGTTTTACATTTCACCTTCACATATCCGTATTTTTGCGTTTTTAGCTTCATGTTAAAAATGTTTCTCGGCATATGTTAAGGGGGAGTGTCTTTATAATGATTGAAAACTTTTAAAGATCAAAATTTTCTTCTTTATATGATGTTTGTGAGAATGATGAAAAATAGAAAGAGAGATTTATGAGAGAAAAATAGAAAGAGAGAAATGAGAAATCAAATACTTGAAAAAATGAAAGTATATGTCATGTGCTTTAAAAGCAAGAACAACACATGAAAAGAAAAAAAGAAAAGTATGCAAGAAAAGAAATGCTACCGCATACAAAAACAGACAGAGTGATTTCTACATTTTCTTGATATTATCAAAATCTCATGATACGATTTCAGATTTTCATCATGGTTTTCACCGACATTATTTCTAAAGAAATTATCTTGGCGTATGTTGATTGAGTTGCACGATGTGATTTAGTTACTCCCAAAATACTCTTATGATCTTCCAGAACCAGAATTGATATATCCTGGAGTCTTCCTTCCAATTTAGAAAAGTTAGGTCTAGGTGATGGAGTTTGAGGTGCAAAACAACATGTTTCGAATGCCAAAAGGCCTTATAAGATAAAGCTTTGAATGAAAAAGCATGAACGAAAACATGATAAATATGTCAAAAGTGACAAGAATATAATGAAGAAGAATCGATTGATAAGCAATGAAAAGGTTAGAGTTGAAAAGAGGCTTATAAGAAAATATGAAGGGTGTTTCTCCTACACTAGGATAGAAACTGGGTTAACTCATAATCTATCGAATTTCATTCGTTGATTTCTGGTATTGAAGTAGACATCATGGACCCAGTGATACAAATGCACAACCCCTCCTAGCCACTCAAGTACTTCTCAAAAAGTATTTATTTCATTCTCATGGATATTAAACGCATAATCTATCGACTTCTCATTATGAGAATTTTGGTATTGAATAAAGGACATTCTGCTCCAGTCCTTGCTTACTATAAGTGCACAAGAGTCTAGAGACAATTTAATATTCAATGAAAATATCTTTAGGACACAATAGTACTTTGTATTAAACATCAATGATACAAAAGGTACAATGATATATGTCTTTGTGACATTTCATGTCTATGTGAAATTGCCGAAACATTCTAGAGTGATACTATCCCCCCCCAATTTTGTCCCCCCCCCCCCCCCCCCCCCCCCCCCCTTTTCCCCCCCCCCCCCCCCCCCCCCCCCCCCCCCCCCCCAATCCGAAACATTTCTAGTCAGTGTTACTATCAATAGGATTCTCAATGATTTGAATGGAAATCATACCAGTGCTAACTATCTTGCCAACGCAGAAACGTAGATCACTTTGTGAAAATGATTGTTTAATGATTAAATAATGTAGTTAATTGTAATCTATGTGATATAGTGGTTATGTGTTTCCCAGGGTAACACAACACTAAGTTTACAAGATCAATGCTTATTTAGATTTCATGATCATATTTCCTCATCCTTATCATCGAGATATTAATTTGATCATATTTTTCAAATATTTCATCAGAAATTTTCAAAGCATGATCTTGTGATGTATGAATGTCATGGTTAATGTGGAAGATGTTCTACTCTGTATAATTTTTCCTTTTAAATCTTCTACAACCATACTAACAAACTACAGTTTCTTCCTTTACAAGCATGACTACTTCAACGATTATTATAACATCAAAAGTTACCTTTTAACCTTCACGGGAATGATAGCAATCAAGTTTGTTGGTTTGAGGAAACTTATGGTTATTTTGGGGGAGTATGTTTGTTTATAAAGGGGAGAATGTTTGATTCTTAAAGAGAAAAGAAATGATTTCGATTTCAATTTCAATTTCATGGACTTTAAAGGATATTCTTCACCCGGGGCTTATTTGGAAGCTTATATGGTCATGATACTCGCGATGGATCATAATCATCATGAGGGGGGAAAATATAAGCTTAGTATTGGCCTAATATGAGAGAGATAAGATATTAGTATATTTGGGGATAAAATGTAAGGTCAATTCAAGTACATGAAAGGGGAGAAGATATAAGCAAGAATATATAGGACAAATCAAGATACTAGCAAAGAAATTGAATCAAAGAAATCGTTATGGTAAAAGTAGTTTGATTAAGAAGATAAGATTCGTATTCAAGATTGAGGTAACTTCATCAAGTGTTTTGAGTAAGCTGTAGTGTTTCATTAACTTCAAAGATCGATCAAGATAGCCAATTCGACATTTGCATGGAATTACTTCTCAAGAATATTGACATTGTCTTCAGACAATTAAAGTTTACTACTTTAATATTCAAGAGATAGATATGTGATTGAAGGGGAGCTTAAAGAGTATGAAGATTCATGTGAAAAGTCAAGTGTTCAAGTCTTTTACAAAGAAATTCTCAATCAATATCATCGTGTTTTAAGATCTTTCGTCAGCAACATTATGTGATTGAAATCTACATTCAAGATCAAGTTCGAAGATAAAGATTTTATACAATATTTTTTAAAGATTCAAGTTGCTCAAAAGAAGATCAAGTTAGCTTTTGAGAATGTTGATTTAAGTTCGAGAGTGGAGTTGATACCTTCAGAGATAAAGAGATCTATCATATTATATAAGGGAAGAAAATTATATCGAGAGAGATTTGCTACAAGGTCGTCCTAAACTTTCATAAAGAATTCTTAGCATTTTCAAGCTTCAAAGAAAAAGAAAATGACAGACTACTTCAGAATAAAGTGTTCAAGCATAAAGAAGAAGTCGTCATCAAAAACACAATAAGGATAGTTCCCAAGTAGATCATTTAGGGGGAGAATGTTAGAAATAAAGAAATGTTCTACTTGTAAGCACTATTATAAAGTGCAGGGACTATTTGTGTCAAGTTAGGAAAGTTTAGTCAACAATCTAATAAGGCTATAAATAGGGTATTTATGCCATGATTAGATGTAACAATTTCATTTTAATCAAAAGGCAAGTTAGGTATTTCTCTCTCTAAACACACACACTAATTACACCTTCATTTTCACAAACTAGTCATCAATCAAGATCTTATGCTTAATACATTCTTTGACTTTATGAACATATAGGCATTGCAATTTATTATATGCATCTAAATCAGATAAAGAATGAAAATAGGAACACGTAACATCCTTTAAGACATACTCTTAGAGAAGTAGATCATATATACTTGAAAAATCAGCTTTGTCAGATTCAAGTTCGTCAATCTCTTTTTCAAGTGATTGAAAGTATTGTAAATCTACAAATATCTCTTGTTTAAGTTCACTTACAAATTTGAAACTATCATTTTGTGTCTTTAGTGCAAGAGGCATCAAACAAGTTTTCAAAAGTGAGGTCATATCTTTAGTAGTTGGTGCACGAAATGCATCATGCGTATGTCTTTCCTAAGGTAAATCAACAAGTTATTTAAAATGAGTTATGGTATTAGTCATTACATTATAAGCTTGTCTACTCTTGCTTATTGATTTTTGAGTGGGTAGAAAACCGATGTTTTTAACAATGTGAGGTTTGTTCTTTACAAAAGATTTTCTCCACATTTTCTTTCGAACTTCATTTGCGTGTGCCAACTGATCAAGATATTCCTGTGATATGGTTTGAAAATTTCATAAATTGTTTTGTTGTGTGTAGTCGTATGATTTCACTAAGTTTTTATTCAGTTTGATCTACTCTCTTGTTCAAGAGTCAAGGTCTCTTCCCTATCAGGGGAAAATCTGTTTACAAGATCAGATGCGTCATATGGGATCTCATACAAACATGGATTTTTAGATTGAGCTCTCTTGAGATACATAGGATTTACAAAAGTTGGTCTTTCATTATATGTTGAACCATTGGGGGCTAGCATATGAATGTTTGAATTGACTGATTTCGCTTATAAACAATTTCATTCAATAAAAATTAATTGTTTTTCCATCGCAATCAATTTGTCAAGATCGTTGTCTTCCTTAAGTTTTAAATCCTTTATTACCTTGTTTTTCTCTTTTACAAGACTTTCATAACTTGATTTTGTTAAAAGACTTTGTTTGACTAACTCATCATGTTTCTCTTTGACAACAGAAATTTTATATGCTTTTATTTTCAAGCCTTCTTTTATGTCATGTTCTTAATAGTTCTAGAGTGTCTTTTAATTTACGTTCAAGTATGTCATGTTCAATTGTACGATCATGGTAAGTCTTGTACTTCTCAAGCTCAATCTCTTTGTTATGAAGTGCAATTATGCATGTATCTCGAGTTCTATTAGAATTCGCAAGACTAGATTTGCACTCTTCAAGTGCAGACTTGCACTTTTGTAATTCATGAGAGATTGATGTGTTTGCTTTCTTTAATTGCTTCCGTATCTTTTTGTTTTCATTAGAATCGAGTTTTAAATTTTGCAGATTTCTTTTTAGGGTCTTGAAAAAAAGGAGTGACTTTTCTGCGGACTGGTATGTGCTTAATTACACATACCTTTGACATAATTAAACGAGCTTAAATGACCAATAATGACCAAAAACGGACATTAAATTGCCAAAAATGTGTTTGTTTTGCTTTGTGTACTGTATAGGTATCGGATATTCACTAAAGGACAAAAACAAAGCCAAAACAGACAAAACCGAGCATAGAATTGGAAAGAGCGCGAAAAACCAAAGCCGAAGACATAAGCATCTTATTTGGCCAACCCGTACCCAAGTTAATGGGCCGAGTCAGTCCATTAAGCTTATTTATGAAATTAAAAGCCCATAAAGCTTTATCTATAAGCCTTATAGTTTAAAAAAGCCCAAAGTCCAATTATTATAAACCGGCCCAAGATCAAAAGCCCATTAGACAACACTTAACCTAATCCATTACACCATTAGTCCTTAAGGGTTTACATTGTTAGTCCTTGGGGACTAACAAAGTTAGTCCCTAAACTTTTCACCATTAGTCCCTAATTCCCTAACCCCGTTACCTTTTACCCCTAACAACCGTTAACTCAATCAAAACATAAACCCGCCAAACACTATTCATTATCTCTGTCATTTTGCCCTGCACCACGACAAAAAACCCACTACCCTACTGTTCACCCATCACTCTCACAACTCAACCCCACTCCACAAGGTGCCAATTCCACCTTGGCAATCCCCTGATTTCTCATTGGCTGTTGGGGCAAGTTCTCAAGATTAAGGGCTCAGATTATACTACTTGGAGCCAAAGCAAAATGGATGGCTCAGATTTATGGCGTGGAAGCCTCTCACAAAAGAAACACACCCTGCACCTTGTTTTATATAAATAGGCTTTATTTCTTCAATGTAGAGTAGGAGTAAAGTAGTCTTGTTTTTAAATTTATTTACAGCTTATTTGTTTTTACTTATTGGATTTCAAATTTCAAGCATTGTAATCTTTTAATGTTTAATGAAATTTTAGTTTTTAATGTGTTATGCAAACCTGTTTTTACTCTTATGCTCTTTATGTTAAAACTGTTTCCAAGTCATTTTTACAAGCTCTTGTAACTCACTAATACTCAGTTAAGCTTCTCAATAGCTTAACTGAGTTTTCTGTTGCATATACTCTAAAAATCTGTCTTAAGCTTTTATGGAAGATAAGCCTCACATGGAAGGGCTTATAGGTTTGTACTAGCTTCTGCTAGATCTTGTTGATAAGCTCTTTTGAGCATGTGTTAGCCTTCTTTTGAGCAAAGGCTTTTGTAAGTTCAAAAATCCCTTTTAAAGCTTATTTTCTGCATTTGCTTATCTACTACTTATTTATGTTTTATTATTGCTTATGTTTTCTTATTCTGTCCTTATAAATCCTTTTCATGTTTGTGTTATGACTTTTATGTCATTTGGATTAGATTTCATTTAAACTGTCTTATTTGTGCTTTAAATCTGCTTATTGCGTATGCTTATTGATTAAGTGCTTATTTTCCTGAGATAATTGCTTAAATGTTCTTAATATTACTTATTATCAATCTGTTTTCTAGTTTAATGAGTGTTCAAGATTTATTTTAACCTAAAAATACATTTTATAAATTTAAAGGGGTGTTTGGCATAACAGCACTAACTGATGTTAGTGCTGCTAGTCAGCCTTTTGACTCTTAAGCCAATTTTGTTTAGCTTAAATTAAGTCTTAATAACAGATTTCAAAAGATTTTAAGGTTTAAAACTCTTTTTCAAAGTTTTTGGAAGTAATGGTTTAAATTTGTGCTCATTGGACTTTTAAATCAGCTTATATGCTTGGATTTGCTTAAATTGCTTTTTAAGTATCTTTGAATGCTTTATTTTGATGTTAATATGGAACTGGTTTTGTGTCTTTAAAGTTTTATAACAATCTGTCAAAAAATTGCTCTTAGTGTTCTTAGTTTAAAGTTTCAACAGCCTACTTTTGATCCTAGATTTAAGTTGGTAATCGTTTGTTTTAGGCCCTGGAGATCATGGCACAAGCTTATTGGCTAATACGCTAAATCTGTTTGGGCTTTTCAAAGGCTTAAAACATCTTATACTAGCTTAAAAATAGGGCTGCTAGTAGCCAATTAGCCTTAAAAGAACCATAAAAACCAAAAACATGCTTTCTGCTTATTTGCTTTCTAGCTTATTATGCTTTATGATCTTGCTTAAATTCTGTCCTTAGGTGCTTATTAAATTTAGTTTTAGGCTTTTGATAGCTTATTGAGCTTTTGACTAGCTTAGTTGAGCTTGTGGCTTAACTTGGTTTTGGCTTAAAAAGATGTTAAGCTTTTAAGCCAATCTGAGTTTCTTTTTAGCTTAATTCTTTAGCTTATTTTGAGCCATATGTGCTTATTAGGTTTAGGTATAAGCCTGTTTTAGCTTATTTAGTTTTTACTTTTGCTTCTCTTGACCTAAAACTCCAAACAATTAGCTAAATTGTCATATAAGTCTTTCAAGCTAACTGTCATGTTCATTCAGCCTTTTCTAGCTTATTTCAAAGTTTTGCAAAAAGTTCATTTATTAAATTTGCTTATTTTAGCATGGTTTAGCTTTTTCATAAAAAAAATTTGCAAAATAAAAATATTGGGAGTATAGGGAAGTCTTAAGGTTTGAACCCGAGACCTCAACCTTAACATCCCAACATTTTAACACACCACACTCTACCATATGCGTCCTTGGGTCTTTTCTGTTAGACCCTTGGGCCACTTGGTATTTAAGGGTGTTTTCCATTTTAAGCTTTCAGACCTTTAGGGCTTATTTACAGCTTATTAAGATAAACTGTGTGGTTTATTTTATTTTTCCTAGGATTAGAATTACCTTAAGTATTTTTAGTAAATTTTTCAGAATTTTCCAATCTAGTTTAATATTTTTAATAATATTTTTAGGTTAAATTAGTTTTTAATTCATAATAAATAAAATAAAAGTCAGAAAAATATAATTCTTTATTCTAAAATTATTTTTAATCATTTAGGACCTTTAAAAATTAAATTTGCATTTTTAGGGTTAAAATTTTATAATTTAGGTTTCTAAGTCTCGGGTTTAGATTCCCGTTAACGTTTTTGTGTTTCAATCTTAATTGTTTTAGTTTTTAGCTTGCCTTTACTTGTTCTTGCATTTCATTTGTAGAAATATAATCCAAATCAAAATTCGATTATTCAAACACGCGATCACGAACTTAACCTCGGTTTTCAATTCACGCCTCGTCGGGATACGACTCGGGAAGGTTTTGAATTTTACTTTGGTTAAAAGTAATCTTCTTAAAAACCTTACGGAATACTTTCCTTACTCCTCTTATTATTTGATACTTTAGTTATATATTATAGGGATAAAGCCGTAGAATACCAACGAACTTTGCCTAATTTATCGATTTGGTACGTGTACTGAAACAATTATTGATTTGGTACGTGTACTTACATAAAGTGTTCTCATTTGCACATTTTAATGATGTGTCATGTTATTGATGTGCCACGTGTATAATTAATTCGTATCAAATTTTTGGCATCGCTGCCGGGGATCGAACCCGGGTCACCCGTTGCTGGGGATCGATCCCGGCAGCGGCGCCAGAAATTTGATACGAATTAATTATACACGTATATATATAATAATTTACTTAATACATATATATAATATATAACTAAAGTGTCAAATAATAAGAGGAGTAAGGAAAGTATTCCGTAAGGTTTTTAAGAAGATTACTTTTAACCAAAGTAAAATTCAAAACCTTCCCGAGTCGTATCCCGACGAGGCGTGAATTGAAAATCGAGGTTAAGTTTATGATCGCGTGTTTGAATAATCGAATTTTAATTTGGATTCTATTTCTACAAATGAAATGCAAGAACAAGTAAAGGCAAGCTAAAAACTAAGACAATTAAGATTGAAACACGAAAACGTTAACGGGAATTAGATTTCGAGCTCAGTTTCGCGGATGCTCTATATGCCAAAATTTGCTTCAATGTTTAAAAGCCTCCTTAATAACAAATAAAAATTGTTTGACTTAGCTAAAACACCGGTGAATGAGAATTGTTCGGCGGTTATCCTAAAAAGTTGCCCGAAAAACTTGGAGACCCCGGCAAGTTTCTTATTCCTTGTGATTTTCCGGAGTTAGTTGAATGCTTAGTTACAGATAAATATAATAAAAATAAATAAAATAATAATAATAAAAATGAAGGTATTAATAATAATAATAATAATTATCATATTAATTATTATTATTATAACATCACTTTATTATTATTATGGT
>BQNB010058795.1:0-17283 GCA_026074375.1 Tanacetum coccineum
AATGAAAATAGAACAGTACTACAACAAAAGGGTGTGCCCCATGTCTTTCAAACTAGGTGAATATGTCTACCGGAAGAACAAAGCTAGCCGGGTGGAAAATTTGGGAAAGCTGGGTCCAAAATGGGAAGGACCGTACTTGATAGCAGAAGCGTATCAAAATGGCTCACACAAGCTGCGTACAATAGACGATAGAGAAGTACCTCGCGTCTGGAACGCGATCAATTTAAGAAGATGCTACTTGTAAGGATCATTGTGTTTAGAATTCCAACTCATGTAATCCATTTATGAATGTTAATGAATAATCAGGCCGCTACCCACGTTAGGGAAGGGACAACTTTCCAGCTATATGACATGAAATGCAAACGTAGATAAATTATTATGTGACTTGGATGCCAGCCGGTTCAGCAAAACCTACCGACTAGGGCATAGTAAATGTCTACAAAGGTAGATAAATTACCATGTGACTTAGATACCAGCCGGTTCAGCAATACCTACCGGCTAGGACGTAGTCAATGTCTACAAAGGTAGATAAATTATTATGTGACTTGGATGCCAGCTGGTTTAGCAACACCTACCGGCTGGGGCGTAGTCTATATCTACAAAGGTAGATAAATTATTATGTAACTTGGATGCCAGTCGGTCCATCACCACCTACCGGATGGGATGTGGTTAATATCTACCATTAGATAAAAAATTATGTGGCTCGGATGCCAGCCGTTATAGCAACAACTACCGATTGAAACGTGGTCAATGTCTAAATATCCACTAGTTGTGTGATTTGGCGGATGGCTCGCTACCTCCGGCCAGAAACGTTGGATAACAATCGAATAATAGATGTTATTATGGAGTCCCCAACGAACCATGAATACCACAAAATAATAATTTGCAAAAACTAGAACAATGTTAAGGTAGTAAGCAAACCCAAACTATAAAAGTACATTAACCATATATAAGCAAGCATAAAATTTGAACAAAATAAAGTACTAATATTGTTTGAGTACAATGATGAGGCGCCACAACTGGCCCAGTAGAATAAGCAAATTAGGCTGTGGGAGTATCACGAGGACCCCCGCCGGGTGTAGGCCCAGTCTCGTCCGGCATGATATTCTAGAGACCGCTAGGATCTAGGAGGTACATGCGGGCAACTTTGTCAACATATAGATATCTCCGGTCAAAGAGCTTCTCGTATGCATCCATGAAAATATCAGAAGATGCAAGGTCAACATTGGGAGTAGCCTTTAAGATAGCTTGAATATCCGCATCCTCACGACCAATGGGTATCCCATCCATAAAACCTTTGCCGACAGCAAGGCTAAAAACCTCTCCTAATGACCGCTTATATTCAGCACTCTGGTGTTACCGACGCACAAAAGTAAGGAGATATTGATTTATAATCCGTTGCCTCGCCATCTCGCCCCGGCCAGCTTCAACAGCATAACGCTCCTTTTTAATTCTCAGTTGGTGAGCGTCAGCTTCAGATTGCTTAAGCGCCTCCTCAAGTTGTTTAATCCGGTCAGCTTGGGAGGAGTTTAGTTGATCTGCCTCTTTCTTCTCTTCCTCCAACTCCTTTAACCTATCCTGTAAACCTTTCTCTCAGGTTAAGGCCCCATCATAATTTTTAGAAAGTTGGTCAAAGGTAGATACTTTCTCATCATATGCCGACTGAACCGTAGCCAATTCCTTTTTACATTCTTTGTAGCGAACCTTCACATCTTTGCATGATTCATGGGCATAAGCAAGATCGGCATGTTGTTCCTTCAGAGCCTCAAAGCGAAGTAGGGTGTTTGCCTGCTGTTGGGCAGATTGGCATAACAACTTCCAAGAACACCGGATGACCGACTCATCTCGGACACCCTCGTTAAAAAAAATTTCATCAGCATGAGTAAAGAGGTTTGCCATCATATCTCGACACTCACACGAATTGTCCATGCGGCTTGAATCTGTGAGCCTCTATTGAGGGGTAAATGGAAGGTTGCCAAAACGTCCAACGGAGTAACCTAAAGGAAAGGAAAGAGTAAACAACAGGGCTAAGGAATAGGAAAGCAAAGAATATGGGGGAACTTACTAGCTTCCGCATCCAGCATAATATTTTCAAGAGCAGGCTCTTCCAGGGTATCAAGGTGTCGACCTGCGAAAAATCATGGCAATTAATAGTCAACATACAAAAACGTATACAACAATGATAGTACAAAGTATGCGCAAAGCTATACAGGAGGGATGAGCAGGGCTAGGACAAGTATGTAGTCTGGATAGGCTACCCTTGTTGTCACCATGACTCTCAATGGCATGGGAAACACCAAAATTTCCCTGATCCCCCTCGTCAATAACCAGTTTGCTAGCATAAACAACCCTGGGGGAGTGACATGCTCATCCATCTGGTCTCATAAGGTATCCAGGCGACCAACCGACAAAGGTGGAGAAACATGTTCCTCGTTAGCCAAAGCCTCTAAAGATTTAGCCTGGTTCAAAGGGGTGGGAGAAGACACATGTTCAGAATCAGGGGGCACCTGAGGCCCAGCGCGAACCCACCTTTTCTTACGAGGACCTTCCCTGCTAGCATCCTTGTTAACAGCCATCTTGGCTTGAATGTGTTAGAAACACAAAAAGTATCAGTCACTTCCAATATTAATGAGTCAAAGCCCGTAGTTAGTCATGTTAATGTTACGTAAGCTAATATGGCCTAAGGTCCATTGAAAGCCTTACAAAGGCCCATGTCCGGCCATGTTAAGCATATAAATACCACTCTCCATGCCTTGGAGAGGGTGTTGGTTGGTTTGTATTGTCACTTTCATAATCTACATTTCTCATTATTCACTTTCTCTCACTAAAATACACCATTCCTTCCACTTTCTCACTCTAGTTCTTTCTTCCCAAATATCAAAGATTACATAGATTCTATAATTGGTATCAAGAGCCATGGAGTGATTTGCTTAGTTCTTGTGTTTGTTATTTTTGGTTCGTTTTAGTTTGTTACTTCGTACGTATTTTTTTCTTTTCTTCTTGTTTTCAAAGCTTCTTTGTACACTAAAATATCATTTACCTTGGTAAAGTTGATCTAGTATCCTTGGATATAGGTGTATTTGCTTTGGATCAAAGAAAGATTCATTTTTGTTCATCTTTTGTTTTCAAAAACCTTATAAAGTACAAATCTTGATTTTGAAATTTTCGGCTTAAAACCCATAAAGTTGTCATTTTTAAGGTACCTATAGGTTTAAGAATACTAGTTGTACAAGAAATTTTGGGAAAAAACAATCAAAAAGGTGTCTTTTTGTGTTTTAAAGATTTTGAGTTACGTCAGTGTGTTACACGAATTTGCAGTTTTTAGTTATACCCGAATTTGCAATTTTTGTGTTATACCTGAATTTGCAGTTTCAGTTGTCTCCGAATTTGCAGTATTAGTTGTCTCCAAATTTGCAGTTTGAAGAAGCACACGAATTTGCAATCTCTGTGAAGGACACGAATTGGCAATTCTCAAAAGGACACGAATTTGCAACTATTCAGAAGGCCACGAATTTGCAGTCTGCTTTAAGACCCGAACTTGCAATTTTCTTTAGGCCACGAATTTGCAATTTATTTCAAGACACGAATTTTCAATTTATTTCAAGACACGAATTTGCAATTTATTTGAAGAACACGAATTTGCAATTACCTAGAAGAACACGAATTTGCAAGTTTCTTTAAGGATCCGAATTCGCAATTTTCTTTTAGGACCCGAATTTGCAGTTTATTCAGATTCCGAATTTGCAATTTTACTTAAACACACGAATTTGCAACAATAGCTTAAAACTCAAAATTGCTTCATCAAAATTATACGGTTTGTTTCTTTGACTTGTAAAATCCCGTGAAACACTCAATTGTTTTCCTGATTTTTTCAAGAATTGTAAAATCCCGTGTAGTTTCAATACTTAAAACACACAAAAGACCACACCTTCAAACACAATTACTTTTTATCACCGCTCGATCAAACAGTAATCTTTAATCACACCAATTAATCAATGGCGACTCTAGCTGACAAAGCAATTCTTTCGGGTGCTGACAATCATCCACCCATGTTAGAAAAAGAAATGTATGATTCTTGGAAAAACAGAATGAAACTATATATGTTGAATAGACAACATGGACGAATGATCCTTAAATCCATTGAAAATGGTCCACTCATTTGGCCTTCAATTGAAGAAAATGGTGTGACTAGACCAAAGAGATATTCTGAGTTATCTCCTACAGAGGAAATTCAAGCTGATTGTGATATCAAGGCAACAAACATCATTCTCCAAGGACTACCACCTGAGGTCTATGCAATGGTTAGTATTCATAAAGTCGCCAAGGAACTTTGGGAAAGAATTCAACTTCTCATGCAAGGAACTTCATTGACGAAACAGGAATGGGAATGTAAGCTTTATGATGAATTCGATAAGTTTGCTTATAAGAAGGGGGAAACACTTCGTGATTTTTACTTGAGGTTTTCTCTGCTACTCAATGACATGAACATTTACAACATGAAACTGGAACAATTTCAAGTAAACACAAAGTTTTTGAATACTCTTCCTCCTGAATGGAGCAAATTTGTGACAGATGTCAAACTTGTTCGGGATTTGCACACAACTAACGTTGATCAGCTTCATGCTTATTTGGGACAACATGAATTTCATGCAAATGAGGTTCGTTTAATGCATGAACGCAATCCAGATCCGCTTGCTTTAGTTGCAACTCATCAGATGACCCAGTCTCCTTATCAAACTCATCAAAACTCATACCAGATCACTCAATTTCAACCACAAGTTGCATCATATCAGACTCCACAGTATGGTTCACCTTATTAGTCTCAACAATACTCAACTCATCAATCATCAACACCTCTTTCAATCACTTATTCATCCAATGATTATCAATCATCAATTCACCACAACATTTACTCTCCATCATCATCCATTCCTTAGTCGGAATATGCTCCCACAGTTAACCAACAATTTGAATTTTCACAACAGGACTCAGGTATAATTGTTCCAGTATTCCAGAAGGGTGATGATCCCATTGATGCTATCAATCACATGATGTCATTCTTGACTGCTATTGTCACTTCTCGCTATCCCACAACCAATAATCAGCTGACAAATTCGTCAAACCCAAGGCAACAAGCTACCATTAATAATGGAAGAGTAACTTTACAACCAATTCAGGGGAGACAAACTTCTTTAGCTGCGGGTACCTCAAGGACTTATACTCCGGGAGCTAGTGGAAGCAATTCTGGGAAACAAAGGACGGTTATTTGCTACAACTACAAAGGGGAAGGCCATATGTCCAGACAGTGTATTAAACCCAAGAGGAAACGGGATGATTCGCGGTTTAAGGATAATGTGTTGTTGGTTCAAGCTCACGCAAGTGGTCAAATTTTACATGAGCAGGAACTCGCATTTTTGGCAGATCCAGGAATTCCATAAAGTCAAGCCACACAAACTGTCATTACTCACAATGCTGCCTATCAAGCTGATGATTTGGATGCATATGACTTATTTAGCACATTCAACCAACATCTGGTTGATGAACTTTCTGAAGTCCAAAATGTCTTCTATCAAATGGAACAGGCTGTGGAACAACATCGTGTTGAGTCTAAAACATTTGAGGTCAAAATGAATCAAGCTTTGAACGAAAATGAATGACTCTTGGAACAAGTGATGAGTACAGACATTGTGAACTTAATTGCGAATTCTTTTGTGAATAACGATTCTGTGAATGTGCATGAATGTCAAAAGTATCTCAAACTTGAGACTGAGCTTCAAACGGATTTTGTTGAAAAATAAATTTACGATAAACTGTTCAAAAGTTTTACCATTCTTGAAAAACATTGCATCTCTTTAGAAGTTGACACTCAACATAAACAGGAAATTTTTCAAAGGGACAATTTTGTTTCAAATCAAACTGCTCCAAGTTTTGATCAATTGTTTGAATTAAATAAATTGAAAGCTCAGTCCCAAGAGAAAGACACGGTAATCAAGAAGTTGAAAGAGAGAATTAAATCTATAAGTGAAAAAAGGAGTGAGGATAAGATTAAACGGGAATTAGAAGAGATTAAAACAATAAATATTGAATTGGATCATAGGGTGTTATTGTCGTGTCCTCACGCAATATTATATGCTCTACAACCAAATACCTCAAAACCTCCCCAAACTAATCATTTAAGAAGTAGTAAAGTCTTTCGTGGGGAGAGTTAAGAAATCACAAGTTATAAAACACCCCGTTTTCCCATTTTTCAAAACTTTTTCTATTTTTTATGATTTTTATAATTTATAACGTATAACTTATTTATGTGTGACATAATGTATTGCTTTTATTATTCATTGATAACTTTTAGGATCATGGAACAAAAAGCACAAAAAGTGTCTGAAAAGATAATTTCATCGTCCCCGACTTTCACCTCTCCAAGTCAAGCTTAAAAACAAGATCATTGCAAAATACAAGTTATGATGCTAACACTACTCATAAAAGCTAATTGTGTACTTACTTTTCCTCTTTTATTCCCTAATTTTGTATCTTAATATTTTATTTAAGTCATATACCCGAAGGCTCTTTAAAACTTTTATTTCGATACTTATTAATTCCGAAAATAAAGCGTAACGGTTAAAAACGCAATAATTAGTTCCTAGCCCTTTTCAAAAGAAAACAATGTCATCAAAATTAAGTCTACATCGAGGCGACCAAAATTTGGCTTTTATTAGGTTACTTAAGTAAGGAACCATTTACGTCATATACCCTAAGGCTCTTTAAGACATAAATGGATCAATCTTATTTGCACCATATACCCTAAGGCTCTTTAAGGTACAAACAAGACAAAAATTAAGCAACTTTATCCATTCCATATACCCTAAGGCTCTTTAAGGAATGAATAAGGCTTATTATTTCACTTATTAGATTTTACTTATCCCATATACCCTAAGGCTCTTTAAGGGATAAGCAAAATATTTATTATTGTGATATATATAGTATGCCAAATTAAGTATTCCTGATGTGTACTCATCTTAATCACAAAGGAACTAATGGTTTAAAATGATTTTGATTTGGGTTCCTAAATCCTACTTGACATATTGATAAAGTAAATAAAAACATAAAAACGAGCAAAGCAATAAAAAAAATTAAACATGTAAAGCATTAAACAAAAATGAGTATTTAAAACGAGACAAATAAGCAAGCATAATAAATTCAATATTAAAATTGTAAACTTCTAAAAATAAATCCTACATTAAAAGAAATTATATTTTTTTATTATTATTTTTTTATTATTTATTTTTTTATTATTTTAAAAAAAAACTTTAATCTAAATAAATGTCGCAAATTAACAATCTCTAATCATATTTTAAATCCGCACTAACTTCTAAATACTAAATGAGCAAATAAATCAACTAACTAAATATGACAAACGTTATAACATCAAAAGATAAAAATAAGTCTACACTAAGCATGACAAAAATCAAAAAGTAACATTTTACTAAACGATAAAATAAATCTACACTAATTAATTGAAAAGGGGAAGAAAATGGAACCGAATTGGAGACCCGCAATTAAACGAATACCACCCGATTTATTTAGCTAAAACAAATAATAAAATTCAGTTTAGCTAAATAAACCCTTAAGCTCCACGCCTCATGAGATGACCGGTACCAAAATTCACAAAACAACAAACTGTTATAATAAAAACAGTTATAACAGATTAAATATTATCACCCAACTGATTTTACTAAACTATGAGACCAAAATGAAATTTACTCAAAACAAATTTTAGCCTAATAACGAGGCCCAAATAACCAATCCAATGAAGGCCCATTGTATACTATACTAATAACAAAAGAAATTTGATCTAACAAATCCAAGTTCTAAACGAATGATCAGAAGGGATTTACAAATCAAACGCATCCGTTAATTATTCAATAATCGATAAGCAATGAGCAAACAAAATGATTCCAAAGTACTAAGATAAAGAATAAGCTAAAATGAATATTAATATGCTAAAACGAATTTTCACTAATCGAGATTTAGACTTTTAAGCTATTCAATCGTTTATTAAGCCGAACTATATTTTAAGCACACAAAAAATCACTAATCAACTAAATAAGCTCGAAATTCCAATAAGCAACTAGTAACCAACTTTTATTCTCGAAACTTAGACATATATATTAAGCTAAAATGAAATCTAAACATTAAAATGGTAACACTAAACTAATAAGCATCTAAACAGCACTAAAAAACACTAATAAGCAATTCGAAAACAGTAAAAAGGAGTTTAAAAGCTCTTAGACAACTAATTTCTTAACTTGATTTAAAAATAAGCTAACGAAAAGAATCTAAACAATATAAGCTCAAAGAACACGAATAATCTATTAAGGAGCTTATTAAACCTAAAAATAAGAAATTCTAATAAAATAAAAATGAACTAAGCAAATAAATAAGCTAAACTCGAGCTTATTATAGCTTATTATTTCAAAAATCACTTAAAAACAATTAATAATGAATCGAATTAGCTTGGAAAGCTTTTAGGAGTCATTATCTAAGTTATTAAAGTCTTTTGATAATAATAAGCTGTGGTAATAATCACGAAAATATAGCTTAATAAATAAGCTATCACTAAAATAAAGAGAAATGATTTATTAAGCACAAGATAAGCCAAACGAGATCTTTAACAAACTTCAAACCATTTTCATTACATCATATCAAAAAGCTTGCAAAATAAGCTAGTTACAATAAGCAGAAAAAGTGAAATAAGCTATTACAAAACTAAAAATAAGCTAAAAATTGTAAAACTAGAACTAAAAAAAATAAAAGACTCTCCTAAAATAAGGGGTAGCGAATGGTTAAGTAGGGTGAGAGAGGGGTAAGATTTGCCAATGTTTCAAAGTTCACCGCCATATTAACTAGCCAATCATTGGCTATTATTCTTGTACCTCGGATCGCCGACTTTTAAGAATTGATCCAACCGGTCTGCTTGCTACACGTGTTATTCTTCATTGCTTCATTTAGACGCACATTCATTATGTCCGTTGGATCATTTTGATATAACTCAAAAGAATTTGAATTGAGGAAAAGAAACCCTGCCACATGTTGTTGTCATATTTGCCATTTGTATCCATAGTGCCCATCACATGCTCATGTCTGATTTAATTTTGATGTCACGTGACCATGATGTCACGTGATGTCATCATCTTCATAACAGATTTACTTATTTCATTGTTGGGCTAATCTTGGGCTTTAACTTGTTTGGGCAGGCCCGGCCTATTAATCGGGTTACGGACTGGCCCATTAAAATCCAAAAACACCGTTGGACTTGTTTTCTCGCGCCCTTTCCTATCCCGTGCTCGGTTTTGACTTTATTTTTGTCCTTTTCTTTAATATTCGTACCTGCACATACACAAACACAAAAACAAGCATATATTTGCAATTTTATTATGTTTTTGGTCATTTGGGCTCGTTTTTCATGGTAAAAGGTATGTATAAAATAGCGAATACCATGGACCAATATTACTTGCACCATATACCCTAAGGCTCTTTAAGGTACAAACAAGACAAAAATTAAGCACTAATATCCATTCCATATACCCTTAGGCTCTTTAAGGAATGAATAAGGCTTATTATTTCACTTATTAGATTTTACTTACCCCATATACCCTAAGGCTCTTTAAGGGATAAGCAAAATATTTATTATTGTGATACATATAGTATGCCAAATTAAGTATTCCTGATGTGTACCCATCTTAATCACAAAGGAACTAAAGAAAACTTCTATTAACTAATTATTAACCAAAAAAACCGCACAACTCTATTTATTAAACAATTATATATAAAGGCGAAACAAGCTAATGGGAGAAAAAGCCACACTTAACACTTATGTGCCTTAAATAAATCCAACTATTCTATTTTTAGCATCAAAACTTATACTCTACTCTATCATCTCTTGTTCTTCACAATTTAAAATTTCTAGGAAAGAAACTCGTGAATACTTAGCCTAATGAATTAAGATTGTCACTTTAACAAGTCACATAGACTAGCAACAATCTCAACTCTAATAAATTGAACTTCGCATATTTAAAATCAATTATGGTAACTTACAAAGTCTTGACTTTTTTTAAAGCTAGACTTGCGTTTTATAGCTCCTTGTATAAAAGATTAGCAAAGTTCAATCTAAAAAGTTAAGGAAAAAGCTAAGATTAAAAATCGGTCGGGTCAAAATTTACTTTTGTTCTCACCAACAGAAAGCCTACATTCGTGTCTAAACATTTTTTTTTATATGACAATAAAATTTTAAAATTTTTACGGGAAAACATGGTACGTGAGAACAACGGTTGCAAGTATAATCAAATCGATAGATTCCCCCCCCCCCCCCATACTAAAACTACACATTGTCCTCAATGTGAGACTGTCACCCCCATACTAATTTCAAGGCATAATCTTGATATAAAGAGGTTAATCGATAAGATTAGGATATTGGATTCCCTAAGTGAAGCTGAGGATATGAAGCTCGAATATACGAATGGACAAAACCATGAGCATGAGTGTCTTCAAAATCCGGGTATCCTGGACATAAAATAATAAAACACAAAACATAAAAAAGGAAAAGGCGAGCCCTCTTACATTAATTGTTAGAAAATAGATAAGATGATAGGAATGCTTGTTTTTGTTAAAATCTCAATCGGGCTTTCATTAATATTTGGATAAACATTAAAGCACATGAAAGTTCCATCCCGATGAGATGCCACCGGCTCTAAGTGGAGATACCGGGGTCAAAAATAGTATCTTCATTCCCGGTGGAGAGAAGTAAAAGAATCCGCAGGGTAGGTGAGAAACGGGAGAAAAGTCCGAATGACAAATGTGAAGGAATCGTCATCTTCAACATTTTGAGAAAAATCAATCTCACCTCCCCCTGGGTCAAAATTACTCTGAATACCCGGTGGTATCGAGTCTTCCGAAACAAGAAATGTATCAACCTCTTTAATAACAACATTGGTCAACTCACCCTGATCGGGCTCAAACTAAAAAAGAAACGAATCATACTCGGGAAGAGAGTTATTAGAATGAGTAGTGGTACTGCCACTTCTTGTCTCTTCCGTATCATCGCTAAAAGGCTCGAATTCGGGTAAAGAATTATCCGAATAAGAGAAAGAAGTATCGGACTTCTCAAAGAATGAATCACTATCCATGACGGGGATAGGAACTGAGGAAGGAGACTTGAACATACGATCAGGAGTAGGGTTGTCTTTCAAAGATTCGATATTAGTAATAAGACGACTGATATTCACTAATTTCTCTCAAAGAGTAACGTCTTGGATTTGAAAAATATCTTCTAAGTCAAACTCTTTCTCTTCTTGATCTTTATTCACCTCCTCTAAGCTAACGTACTCGATGTCCTCAAAATCATCGTCATCACTCGAAGTACCATCATCGTTGGAATCGGATAAAATCTCAGAATGATCGCTCAAAGCATCAAAAGTGGAAGGATCTTCACAAACGGGCACATCACACGTATCTTCGTAAATACCCTCGAACTCACTTGGGATTGGGACAAGGTTCTCAACACTAGACTTTATTACTTCGTCCGATTCTGTTGCCGAAATAGTGTCAAGATGCTCATCCTCCATTATGAGAGAGTCAACGGGCTCCTCGGTCGATAAAACGGGTGTGATTGCAATGGTATAGTCTTCGTCGTCATCATAGCAAATGGGAATCTTCCAATATCGATCTTTAGCCACTTGCTCTTCCGCAATTCGCTTTTATTCTTCCTTCTTTTGCATAATTTGACCAACCATATCACATATGGATGTCATTTGCTCCATAAGCTTGTTTTGAGAATTGAGAAACTCATTTTAAGCATTGAAGATTGGATGATTAACGGTATATTGTTGGGGTTGAAATTGGTCAAAGCCGAAAGAATTAGAATCATAGCAAGAATTTTGCTCATGATAATAGTCTTCATTCATCGGTTGACATTGAAAAGTTTCATGATGACCCCCGTAATTTTCACAACAAAGATATTGTTGTTGAAAATCTTGCGGGAAATTAAAATCTTGATTGTAACACTGTTCCGGATAGATAAATAGAACTTGAGGTGTACAATAGTGACCATAACGAGCATCGTTCCCCCAAAATTCACAAGAATACATAGGAGGTTGTGGAGGTAGGTTGAAAACGTTAGGAGAATCATCAATAAAGTTAGGTTTTGAAACGTAATGTAATGAATTTTCTTTTTCAGAATAGCACGTCGGATCAAAACTTGGCAAAGTTTGTGAGAGCTCATCAATGGTTTGATTGCATGGTTCCGGATTAGAGATAATCGGAGCTTTCGGTAGACAATTATAACCATAATGTGCACCTTTCCCACAAGACTTACAAGTGCATTGTTGACAAAAGATTCCATCTAACGAATCACCACACTCGTAACAACAATTATGGTTAATTTGTGGAGGACTTCGTGAAGAATTTTGACCGGGGTCTTGATTGAAGACGAATGGCTCATTAGGTGCACTAACAATGTTAGTGTTGTCATTGGATGACTCGGAAGTGTTTAGAATTTCGTTTTTATCATGAATTGTATACCAACCTTCATTCAAACACTTTCGCACAAAAGCACAAGGTCGACAATATAGACCATCAACTGGGTCTCCACAAGTTGCACAATTCTGAGGGGGTTTAGGAACAAGAATCTTGTCTTTAAGATCCCCTTTTGAACAACAAAAGTCTGCAGTGTACAAAGCTCCACAAGACGAGCATTCTTTAATCGAGAAGAGGGGGTTTAAACGATAATCGAGTGACGCCATAAGAATTAAACAATTTTAAGAAAAGAATTAAATGGATAAGAAGAAAAAGAAGATTATTTTTGGGTTTTTAGGTTTAATATACTTTATTAAAGGACAAAACGATATCGAATAACTTAAACCTAATAATCAACAAGCTTCACGGTAGCTCTCTAAAAATGTTTAACTTTCAAAGGTGAGTCGTATATCGCAAGTGACACAAAAGGCAAGTTTTTCAATCTTTTATTCGAGTTGGGAACTTATTATGGATAATACCTCAATTGAAGGTATTATTTGTTGGTGTTCTTTTACCAACTTTGTTTATTTTATTATTTTTTTATGGACAATTTTTTATTTTTGATGATTTTTTTAATAATATTTTTATATGATAATTATAATAATAAAAGAAAAGAAAATTATTTTTTACTTTTTATATTTTATAATTTTTTTGTATTTTTGATTTTTTAACAAAAACAAAACTTTCGAAAACGAAAGGGTCTTCAAATCACGATCAACAAACCCAAACGAAGGAATCTTAATCACAAATCCCCGGCAACGGCGCAAAAAATTGATCCGCGTCCGAACACACTAAATATAATATAATATATAAGTATATAAGGAGATTATCAAATTATAGTATAGTAGATTATTTTTCGTCGGGTTCTAGAAACAAACTTTTAACCAAAGTTGTCTCAAAAACCTCTCGGGTCGTTTTCCCTCGACGAAGCGTGAATTGAAAATCGGTTAAGTTTGTGATCGCGCGTTTCGAAAGGTTAAAAAGATTTTTGATTTGGTTTCTAAATCCTACTTGACATATTGATTAAGTAAATAAAAGCATAAAAACGAGCAAAGCAATAGAAACAATTAAACATATAAAGCATTAAACAAAACGAGTATTTAAAACGAGACAAATAAGCAAGCATAATAAATTCAATTTTAAACATGCAAACTTCTAAAAATAAAT
This sequence comes from Tanacetum coccineum, assembly GCA_026074375.1. NCBI lineage: Eukaryota > Viridiplantae > Streptophyta > Magnoliopsida > Asterales > Asteraceae > Tanacetum > Tanacetum coccineum. Next base: position 13,735 of record BQNB010058795.1, read on the forward strand.
CCTACATTAAAAGAAATTATATATATATATTTTTTATATATATTTTTTTTTTTTAAATTTAAAAAAAACTTTAATGTAATTAAATGTCACAAATTAATAATCTCTAATCATATTTTAAATCCGCACTAATTTCTAAACACTAAATGAGCAAATAAATCAACTAACTAAACATGGCAAACGTTATAACATCAAAAGATAAAAATAAGTCTACATTAAGCATGGCAAAAATCAAATAGGCAAACATATTATAAAACGATAAAATAAATCTACTCTAATTAATTGAAAAATGATAGAAAATGAAACCGAATTGAAGAACCGCAATTAAACGAATACCTCCCGGTTTATTTAGCTAAAACAAATAATCAAATTCGGTCTAGCTAAATAAACCATTAAGCTCCGCGCCTCATGAGTTGACCGGTACCAAAATCGCAAAAATAACACAAACTGTTATATAGAAAAAGTAATAACAATTTAACATTGCAATTACTACTCGAAGGCCTAATAGCTAAACTAGCCCAATAACTAAACTTAATAAAAAAAAACTAAGCAGAAACCAAACGAGGCCCAACAAAGCATCGTGGCCCAACAATTCAATTTCCACACACGGTTCAAGCAAAAATCAAATGAAAGTTCTAAAATTAATTCATACGCAAGACGAACTTATAAAAAACTGAAAATAGCAACAACAAAATTTAGATTAGATAGCATGAAAAAAATCAAAACAGAAATAAGCTACGATGAATAACTAAAAGCAACAAGCATGAGTTTCTTATAAATCATAAACGAGACTTGAACCTCTTAAATTAGCACTAATCACTAAAAGAAATCGAGATGAAAATCTTACAAGAACTTAATAAGCAAACCAGATTGAGCAAATAGCATAACGAGGTTAGCAACTAATAAAAGAACGACTAGATACGTTCCTTTAACCACAAACCTTAATTATGAACACGAGATCTACAAAATAAACGACTAAACAAGCAAGTTACCTAACTAGATAAGCTCAAACTAATCAATAAGCCACATACAAAAAAAGCAACAAGGATTGTGAATAAGCAATCAACACATAAATCATCACGAATGCCAAATCGAATAAGCATTTAAGCTAACAAAAGTTCAATTTAGAAATATAAGCTCATGTAAAACCAAATAAACTAATTAGAAATTTATTTTATCAGAAAATATGAGCTCCTAAAAAAACTCAAAAACGAATTAAGCACGTTAATAAGCTAGATCGAACTTATTTGAGCTTATTATTTCGAAAAGTGTTTAAAAACTTTTGATAACGAATCAAATTAGCTTTAAGAGCTTATAGGAGTCATTATTTAAGCTATTAAGAACTTTTGATAACAATAGGCTGCATTAATAAGCACGAAGAAACAGCTTATTAGATAAGTTTCACGAAAAGGAAATGAAAACGAGAGATTAAGCAAACAAAAGAAACAAATCGAGATCTTTAATCAACTTTAAACAATATTCATTACATCATTTTATAAAGCTTGAGACAAACAATAAGCAGAAAAATTAAAATAAGCTATTACAAAAAAGAAATAAGCTAAAAATACCTAAACTAAACTAAGAAAAATAAAAAAAACTCCTTAAAAAATGAGGGGAGGCGAGTTGTTATATAGGGGAAGAGAGGGGTGGATTTGTAAATTTGGACCCATCATTAAGAAATTGATGAACCAATGATTGGCTCCCAATCATGAGCACACGGATTGTGAGAGGAACCAACCGGTGAAAGCATGACACGTGGCCTTTTTAATGGCTTTCTTTGTACGCAGCAATTCAGTTCGTCCGATCAATTTGCAAAATGAATTTGAAAGTTGTATATCTTTGCTTGACCACGTGGCAATCTCCTACTTGCCTGTTCATTTTGAGTGCGCCATCATGTGAATGAAAATGAATTAATATCTCATTACGTGATGATGACGTCATGTGCATGCTTCAATTCAAATTTTATTTTTTCTTGTATAGGGCTTTAATTGTTGGGCTTGAAAATGATATGGGCTGGCCCGGCCCATAAAATGGGTTACGGGCTGGCCCAATAAAATCCGAAAGCATCGTTGAACTCGTTTTCTCGCGCTCTTTCCGATCCAGTGCTCGGTTTTGTCCGGTTTTGTCTTTATTTTTTGTCCTTTTCTTGATATCCGGTACCTGCACATACACAAACACAAAAACAAGCATATATTTATAATTTTATTATGTTTTTGGTCTTTTGGGTTCGTTTTTCAAGGTAAAAGATATGTATAAAATAGCAAATACCAGTACACTTTCTCAGATCAAAAGATGAAGCACGAGTGGAGATTAAAACCTTTCTCAAGAAAATCACTCTTCTACTACAAGCTCCAGTCGTTATTGTAAGAACCGACAACGACACAGAACTCAAGAATCAAGTGCTTCAAAAAATAATTTAATAGTATTGGCATCTCTCAACAAGTATCTTCTGTCCGAACCCCTCAACAAAACAGAGTAGTGGAATGAAGAAACCGCACGTTAGTGGAGGTTTCTAGAACAATGTTGATTTTTTCTCGTGCACCGTTATTCTTATTGGCTGAAGCAATTGTTACTGCGTGCTACACTCAAAACCGCTCCATCATTCACCGTCGATTTGACAAAACCCCATACGAGCTTATTAAAGGCAAAAAACGGGATATCTCCTTTTTTCATGTATTCGGGGCTCTGTTATCCCAAGAATGACCGTGAAGATATTGGGAAGCTTGGTGCAAAAGGTGATATTGGCTTTTTCATCGGTTACTCTACTAATTCTAGTGCTTACAGAGTTTACAACCGAAGGACAAAGAAAATCATGGAGACAATAAATGTGACACTTGATGAGCTTTCAGCTATGGCTTTTGAACAAAGCAGTTCAAAAACCGGGCTTCAAAGCATGACTTCTAGAAAAATCAGTTCAGGACTCGATCTTACTTATGCTCCGTCAACAATAACAACTCAACAAATAACTGAACGTGAATTGGATTTATTGTTGGAAGCTATGTATTATGATTACATTAGTGGTCAACCATCAGCTGCTACAAGAACTGCTCTGGCTGCTCAAGCACCTCCAGTTCGTCAGACTCTAGCGGCATCTACAACAACAGCAAACACCACACCGACACTAACAAATTCATCCTCTCAAGCTACAAATATTCCAAACACTTCACAGGATGTTGACGAGCTCGAAACACAACAATAACATGGTCAGCAACAAGATAATCAAGCTCCACTCCAACCTGAAACAGTTGTTGATAATGTTCCGGATGCTATGTGATAAGTGTAAAATACACATATCCGTTAATACCTAAAATAACCCAATTAAACCTAAAACAGACCAAAAATGGCAAAAATATGCTTGTATTTGTGTTTTGTGTATGCAGGTACGGATATATCAAAAATCACAAGAAAACAGTCAAAAACGGGCAAGCACGGACACGAGAATCAGAAGAGTACAAAAAGAAGCCAAAGATTCAAAGCCGAAGCCAGAAAAGTCAAACCCACAGTCAAATCCAGTCAAACATTGGTCAACTAATAAAAGACAAAACCCAAAAA
>BQNB010058795.1:24714-37613 GCA_026074375.1 Tanacetum coccineum
CACCCTAGCCGGTGCTACTATTAAACCGGACGCACCCTTGGTGACAACCCAAACCGAGCGCACCTTTTGGTGGCTAACCCAACCCGAACGCACCATTTATGGTGCCATGGACAAAACCCACGCACCCTTGGCTTGTTTAAATAAACCACACGCACCAAAATCGATGGCTGGCCCGAACCCGACCGCACCCTTTTCGGTGACAGAAAAACCAAACGGACCCCCGGTGTGGTTTTTATAACCGAAACCAGACGCACCCTACCTGTGGTGGTTCACCACCGAAACAACACCCTTTTCGGGTTGCTTATAAAACCGAACGCACCCTGACTGGTGGTTTGTAAAACCAACCGCACCCTCTCGTTTCAATCGAACCCAACGCCCCCACGGCTGTGGTGGTGGAGGTGAGGGTGGTGATGGCGCGTGGTAGCGAGTAGGTTAGGGGATCGGATAGATCGAAAGGTGAGGAGTATTTTTGGTCTTCGCCGGAAAATATTTTCCGGCGGTGGGTGGTGGTGGCCGGCGGCGGCAGGTGGCTGCCGGAAACATTGGGGGAGGGAGAGAGGATTTGTATAAGTATGTTTTATGTTTTTATAATGACAAGTCCCCAATTGTCTAGGGTAGATTGTGTAAATTATTATATGGTTTTTGATAACTATTGGTTCGGGACTCGTTTGAGCGACTTAACGGAGGATTCTCAAACTTCCATGGGCTGAAAAGGGCATTGACATTGTTATTGAGGTATATCTATTTAATTTATAGAATTTTATGGTTTTTATAGATGAAAACAAAGTTTGAGACAGGGGTAAATTCTCCAAAAGCAATCCGTAATAGGCCAACGGGTTTTTATAGAATTTTATGGTTTTTATAGATTGGGTTGAGTAATAGGCCAAAAGAATTCCAGACAAAATGGGTAAATTTTAGAATCTGTCAAAACAAGCCGGTTTGACCACAAAACATTATTTTGTTCATTTGTTCGGGTAGCGATAATTAGCTTGAACTATGATTTATAAACAGTTCGCCCTTTAGTTCTTAGTACCTTTTAGCTAGATTTTAAGCTCTCTTCATGATTAACTTTTTATCAACAAGATATAACACAAACGGACTCATTTTTTTAATGATTATAATAATAATTTCAAGATGAATACTTGATGATGGATTACATGTGACGAGTAGGGAACTGGAGTGTTCGTTGATTTTTTTTAGTCATTTGCTAAACCCTTTAAAAGTGTTTGATAGGGTTTTTCACCACTCCTGACAATTGCTCAATTGGGTTCACGCAACCAATCCGTAAGTGTGAGGTAAAAATTACTATTTTGTTGATATGTTGCATCCTATGTCATTCAGATGTGTATGTCGGTGCTTAATTTATGCAAGGTAAATAAACTAAATATTGTTTGATATTGTACATCATGTAGGGAGGAGCTTTCTACTTTCGGTTCATCAAAGAGAAAGGATACGACATTCATGCTTGCTTGCACGTATCATATTCTTGAGTTTGTGTAAAAACACTCAAACATTTGCACTTTGCCATGTATACATGTCTCCATAAATTCTCCACAGGGGTTCCATGCCTGAAGAACTTGAAAAAGAAATGGGGATTAGAATAATATTTTCGACATCAGGAAACGAAGATTCAATAAGTATACCTTTTTCTCTTAAACTGTTAAATGGCCTGACGCATCAGTGTTAACATTGTTCATGGCCCATAGCGTTTTTAGTAAAAATTTAACTAAGACCATGGCTAAAAAATGTTTACTTCAAATTTTTGTTAGTGTTTATGATTTTTATTTCTGATATGTTAGTTACAACCTGATAAGATCGATTTAAGCTCAGATTGGTTAGATCTTTTATATCTAGGATAAACAATAACAATGATTGAATATGCACAGCGGAATTATAAGAACACAATCAATGTTATCACAAGGTTTTCTTTATTCATACGTTTTCCCTATTACCCCCACTATAACTTGGGGTTACTAACTAACTATAATCTAACTATGGTGTACACACACACACCTTTTACTATTCGACTCTCATCAGTCGACTCTGCTATTTTTAAAACCTATGTCTATGATCTCTTTATATAGGGAGAGATCATGACTTACAAAGGAAGTAAATTAATATGATAAGGAAACTATTTAAACTAATTAAATACTTTCCTAATATGATAAGGAAACTATTTAAACTAATTAAATACTTTCCTAATATGATAAGGAAACTATTTAAACTAATTAAATACTTTCCTAATCTTAATCTTGTAAACTTTGACCAAATCTTCATCTTGTAGAATTCTAATCTGCTAGATTTAGTCTTTATGTTTCATTCTTTTATTTATTTTGTCTCATCAAATCTAGAATCCTAATAATCTTCCCCTATTTGATGATGACAAAACAAACAAAGTCGTGTACGAACTTCATCATAAAGCCAAAGCTTCCCCTGAAGTTGAGATGTAATCATCTCCCTGAATGAAACAAAACTTCCTTGTAAACTGCTAACTGCTTCCCCTTAACTTAAGATCTTCCCCTTAAGTTAAACTCTCCATGTCATGCCACCACCACAGGATCTATAAGTTGCTCTTCATATAATCATCTTCCCCTTTTTGTCTTCATTCAATAGGGGACTGTATGCAACTTTGATCTTCACAACCACACATCATATATCAAGACTTTTAATCCAAGCTTTCCACTGACTCAAATTACCCTCCATGAAGTTCAACACAAATAATGAACTCAAGCAGTAGAAAGTGTAAACTAGTAGTATTAACAATGACTAGCAGTAGTAATGACCTTCCCCTCAAGTGGTGCATGTAGATGGTTAAACATTTTAACAATAAGCTTCCCCTGAAACCAATATGTTTACCATCTCTTGAATCTCGAACTCTATAGGCTCTATGTAATGATCACTGATGAAGAAAACTGAGTATAACAAATTTGATGAAGAAGTAGAATATCCCAAACTTGTGTCTTATATCTTGTACTATCCACGTGACTCCAAACTCATACTGAGACCAAAAAGTATAAGTAGACCGCAACCTCTTAACAAAATCCTCATTTCTTATGATGATGTGTGTCTAAGTGATAGCAAATGTGAGCATTGAGCATCATAAGAAAAATCACACACCTTTGCTAGATTCGTCAAGTCTTCGTCAAATCGTTTATAAACACGAATAAGTTACCTCCTGCTAAAAGGTATGATAAGAACACGCATCTGTGAAACTCAACTAAAACATCAAATAAGTGATAATCAATCGTCTTCGTAATCACATCTTCAATAAATCTCAAAACGAGCCATAAAACCAATAAGAATAAACTGAAATAATTTCACTTCTGTCTGAGATCCAAACCATGTGTGTCATCCGATATCGAGTGTAACTAGCAGTACTAACTCTCTTCATTGTACGATATCGGATAAAACTGGCAGTATAAACTTTTTTATTTGTCTGATATCGGACATAACTACCAGTATTAACTGCTTTCCAATGGTAGTTACTCAATTAAGCCGCACAGTACAAAGCTGTTTCAACAAGGCTTTAGTAGACTAAACCTTTTAACTGTTAGTTGTGTGTGTGGTGAGCCAATACTAGCAGTATAAAAATCAAGTAGCAGTATTAACATACCATTGGAGCTCGAACAGTATTAACTTTTTATAAACCCAAAGCTAGCAACACTTACTTCCATTACGCCCAACAGCAGTAGTAACAAATTGCTTCTATTTTAAGCAGTACTGAATTCAAGGCGAGCAGTGGTAAATTACCTTAGCAGTACAAACATCCACGAAGCCAGCAGTAGTAATCATAATGAGCTGTAGCAAACATTTTAGTTGACAGTTATTTGAAGTCAACATCGAGCAGCATTTTGTGTTAAATCAATAACTTCTAGTCGATCTTAGTGCACCACCAAATGAGCGTCTCTTGTACCTTGCTCGCTCAAACAAAAAGACCTGTGCTTATTATCATTCGGACGGACAAGAAACTTCAAACCATTAGAGTTTTGTAAACCTAATCTTGTATTTTTGTGCTTTGTTTCCTTCATCATTCATTTCCTATAGGGTTCATCATCAATCTGCAACGTTAACTTCACCAAGCTAGTAGGAATAACATTATAGATCACCAATTTGTTTTTGTTAAAATTAGGGTTGCAAAACCGCCTAATCTGTTAGTCAAATCAGCAATCGCCAAAAACAGAATATTTCAATCATTTTTTCATCAAGAACACGTCTACTAAAAAACCTTGTAGATCCCTAGATATCACGAGCCACGTGGCTCTAATACCAATTTGATAGATCGATTTAAGTCATGTGGTTAGATTTTATATCTAGGATAAACAATAGATGATTGAATATGCACAGCGGAAGTTATAAGAGAGAACAAATCAATGTTTTTCACAAAGGTTTTCTTTATTCATATGTTTTCCCTATTACCCCAACTATAACTTGGGGTTACTAACTAACTATAATCTAAATATGGTGTACACACACACACCTTTTACTATTCGACTCTCATCAGTCGACTCTGCTATTTTTAAAACCTATGTCTATGATCTCTTTATATAGGGAGAGATCATGACTTACAAAGGAAGTAAATTATTATGATAAGGAAACAATTTAAACTAATTAAATACTTTCCTAATATGATAAGGAAACTATTTAAACTAATTAAATCCTTTCCTAATCTAACTTTGACCATATCTTCATAATTCTCCACTAGCTTGTAGAATTCTGATTTGCTTTTGTCTCATCAAATCTAGAATCCCAACACAACCGAACTGCGAATAGATAACTCTATATTCATAAATCCAAATACGTTTCACTTAACTGTGCTCATGCTGAGGTTGTATAACAAGGAGAGAGTCGATGCTGCTGTTAAGATATTAAAGGTCAGTTCAATTGGTCAAACATTCTTGGTTGATTGAAATACTGTATAGAGAATTGATTGATTGTAATCTTTGTATTTTGAATTTTGTTATCATTTATGAAGGTTTTCTCTTATGTAATTTACCAGGTCCATCATTCATTGTTCACCCATTGTGAAGAAATCATTTATCGTTATGAGTAAGTATGTGTTGTTCTTTTACCCAAAATTTTATATTTGTTCGTAATGTTAAATCCACCAATTTTCTTATACTAAATTTACGTTCATATTATATTTTCATATTTATGCAATCATCACGAGAGTTGATCCTTATTTTGTTATTGAAATGTAGAAAGGAATATCAAGAGTGAGTAAATATTCTGTCCAACCAAAACAAAAGCGCTGGAATTACTGTGTCCACCATTTAATCTCCCTCATCAGGTACTTTGTTAGTCAAATATTCTGTCTACATAGATTTATACCAACTTGATCTAATGTAAATATGTTTACTAATTTACAGAAGTTCAGACACAGGTTAAGAAAAGGACTACAAGTTCCACATCAGGTAAAATCACTAAAAGTCCCTCACCAGCTAACTTGAATGTTTTTAATGGTTTTGAGCTTCAACGTCTTATGATACACAGAGCAAAATTGGGCTATTATTAAGTACATGCTCTGACTTGAATATGTATGTTTATGAATTTACAGGAGTTAGTCCACCGCAAAAGAAAATCAGTAAAAAATCTTCATCGGGTACTTTTCCATATATAATCAAAGTCCCTCACCAGCTAACTTGAATGTTTTTAATGGTTCTGAGTTTCAACGTCATAGGATCAGTAAGTTCGTTGAGTAAACTTTGAATCTTACACTAGATAGTTCTTAGCGACGACCATGTTATTGCAGAAAATATGTATAACTATTAAAGAGGTGTTTGGGATTGCGATATGTGTCAGATTATTTGATTATTTCGTTTTCGAAACGCAATAAATCACTTTTGTAGTGTTTGGCAAATGCAATTCAAAATCAATTTTCTGCGTTTCATGGGTGTCAAAACGTACTTTTGGAAAAGTGGGTGGGTACATGCTTTTTCAAAACGCAAGTGTATGATTTCTATTTTTTTAATGGAGAATTACCATAATACCCTCATACAATTATCACCTTCTTTGCAAATCCAGTTATAGCTTCCATCACAATCTTATGGATCTTGCTCTCACAATTGCTCAAACTAATTTGAGCCAAATTAATAGCAAGATGATTATACAAAACTATTAGATTTTTTCACTCCGATGATGCGACGATAACATATTATGTGGTTCTATCAGTGATAATGGTCGATCAGTTTGTTGAGTTATGATGTTATGTATTGATGTGTGATGATGTATTTGGTGATATCTTGATTGTATTGATCAAATTTAAGGATGACGATTTAGATGTATTAACGAATTCTAGGGATAGTGAGGTGTAAGCACCTAATGGGTTTTATATAGCTGCCAAAGTAAAATATAAATAAAAAACTACTTTATAAGAAAAATGTATTTTATAAGTTGATATAAAGATAAATTGTTACATACGTTGATTTGATTTTTGATTTTTGTTTTATGTTTGATTTATAAAATAATTAAACTGTGTGGTTTTTGGTCATTTTATGTTTAGGTGGATAAAATAATCTCTTTTGCCAAACACTTTAAATTTGGATTATCTGATTATTGCGATATCAAACAGTATAATCAAATCCAAACACTAAATTTCAAAATCACGTTTTTTAACAGCTGATTATCTGATTATCCGTTTTCAAAACGCATAATCTATTTTGAATAAGCAATCCCAAACACCCCCTAAACATATGAGTAGCAATTAATTATATGCTTACTAACAAGTTTTATTGTCCAATGAAGCTTTGAAGTGTTTATGATTTAAATATTAAGAAAAGCTATATTTGTTTTAGGTTATAAAATTTTGGTCAAAGAACCATCCTAAAAGTATTTGAGAGGCATGATCATTGTAGCTTTTTTTTGTTCCTTTAGTTGTGTGCTCACATTTGTAGTTCACAAGTACTATTTGTGTTTTCTATTAAAAAAAGTTATGCTATGCTAATGGTTTTGCTGGCATCATGATACTGATTCATATGAGTTGGTCATTTGCCAATAATGAATGGTTTTTAAATTCTACTGTGTCTGGGAGTGCTTACTATTCTAATATTTTAAGCTATTAGAATATGTTAAGTTGTCATTTTTCTTATATTGCAAGCATACTGTGATGCTTTTAACAGGAGTTGTTGCTACAACTGATGCAGTATGTAGCTAACAATTTAAACTACACTTGCTGGGGAGAAGCTTCTACGTTCTCATTTATTTGATATGTTAGGGTGTGTTTGTGGCCGTTATATCGAGGTAAATAGTCATGCAACTAATGATTAATACAACTGATAACCTTATGTAACCTTAAACTTTTACATTCACTATATATATTTAAAATATGGTATATATCAATTCGTACTTTACTTAGTTTAAGAGCAGCAGTATATCGACTTGAGAATTTATTTTGCAAGTATATTTCTTATGAAAAACATGTATCTAACTGTCATTTTTGGTTTATGGCATTTCAGTGTGAGAACGGCCATATAGCATGCCCCTCGTGCTGCACCAAGATGAAGAGGAAGAGTCGAAGCGGAAGAGACATCTGCCCATGTCCTTTTTGTGACATAGAGATTGGTTCGAAGATTGGTTCTAGACGTAACCGGTGTCGAGGTCTTGAGAAGTTCATCAAATCAATCAGTAGGATTTGATGCAAAAATTCTAAGTATGATTGCAAAAAGATAATGACATATAGTAAGAAGTGTGAGCATGAACAGATGTGTCCCCATACTTTGCTGGTTCTTCCAAGAACCTGTACCGTCACTTTTGAATCCAACATGCTGCTTTCACCACTCCCTTTACATACAATACCCCCTTCTCTATTGATGTAGACATATATCAGATGCACATCTTTCTTCAAGAACTACACAAAAATAATATCTTCATCCTCAATCATGAAGTTCAAGAACATGGACGAGATTTTACTATAAATTGTGTTGGTGTAGGCACGTTAAAAACTTCTTTTAAATATCAACTGACTGCTAAAAGCATGGACACGTGTCTTGATATGAAATCTGTACCAGAGGTATACACAGAGTGCTCCAAACTTACGTCAGAAAAGGATTACCTAACAGTCCCATTTGAGTTTGCGGGTTACAATGCACTTTTGTCTTTAGATGTCTGCATAAAGAAAATTAGTATCTCATCTGAGTTTGACGAGGAGGTGCTAGAAGGTTCTATGCATTTAAAAGGAAAATTTTGGCTGTTGAAGGTTCAGGTTTTCAGGATATGTGTAGTTTTGCTCTTTTTATCCCTTTATGCTAACAAAATTTATTTTTACCCATTTAGATGGGTGATGAATATCAATATATTGGATGGATTTTTACCCATTTAGAGCTTCTTAATCAATTGGATGGATTTGAGGCATCAAACAAAAGAAAGGAGGAACATTGGAACCAGAAGAGAACACTTTCTTTTATATTTCTGGAGGGAAACAAGCCTTCATTGAAGCATGTGAAGGCTAAGAATTGCTTAAACCATTACAGGAGCCTGGAAACAAGTATTCGAAGATAGGATTTAGAAATAGAAGCTTCGGGTTGGATGCAGTCCATGATGTTGCTCCCGTTTTGTCATTAATTAAGGATCAGTTGACCGAAGTTGAGCAATATATAGTCATACACTTCCTGCTACTTAACTAATAGTAGCATGCGGCTTAAAGCAGCTCAGCTTCAGAAGGCTCACTGTTCTTGGGAGTCACTTGATGTCATGCTTCATAAAGTTGTTAGTTAGGTGGTGTTTGTTTTTTCAGAAATACCTCTTAACAACATCTTAATCTGACTCATTCAGACGCGGTCAGGCATTTAGGTCATTAAGACTGTTTGTTTTTTTCATGTCATTCAGAGGCTTAAGATCCAAACACTGTTAAGAGCGTTTGTTTTTTTCTGGACATTAAGAGGTAGTAAGAGGCATAATACTCTTACTGGACTAGATGTGGAGGGGTGTCTGAACATCTCTTAATGTCTTCTTTTTTTTATTTTTTTTATTTTCAACTTTAATTTTATTTAATTATTTTATTTCTTGATTTTTTTTTCTTATTTCACTTTTATCTTTTGTAGTAAAAGTATTAAATAGAATGATTGCATATGTTTTGTTATATAAAGAATGTATAAGATGTTATGTGTCAATTTATATTTTGTTCAAATTATAGGGTACGGTTTCATACATCTTAATTCTAACGTGACTCATTTAGTTAATCGTTTTAAAAGTTCAATTTAAACTCTAACATGTTTATTTTTGTCGAATAAACATGAGATTGCATGTTTTTTAAATACTTTAACTTTAAATTGATTATATTATAAAATTTGTTTTTTATTTAATAAAAATTAGTTTTTGTGCGAATATAATCATTTTATATTTAAATTGTGAAAACTATTGTTTAACACATCTATACATTTTTTATCAAAACAAACAGTTTTATTTCATTCAGATTCAGAGTTTCTTAATAAACAAACAGCACCTTAGTAGTAGCCACAGGATGAGGTTTTATGGCTTATGGTTGCTAAAGAAAAATGGCTTGCTGGTTATGTACTTTTTTCGATGGTAGGTTCGTAAGGATACTACGCAAAGACACTTGCTAAGAGCATAAAGCTATCTCAGACTACCATTGTTAATCCTCATAGGAATCTTACAAGATATAGATATGTAAAGGCTACCTCAGGCTACCATTGTTAATTCGCATTAACCACCCTTCGCAGCTCGGCAAAATAAAGGGCGTTAATATGCGCTGGTCAAACGATAGAACCTTTATGCAATTGTGACTGAGGTTCTTGGAAATGCAAGCGAGGTGCGTCTAATTTTTTAAGTATACATATCACAAAGTTCTATTAGAGTTGATCATATTTAAATTAAAATACTTGCTAAAGCAAGGTGGATCTAATTTTTTTAGCTGTATAATCAGTTCTGTTATAGTAATTTATTCACAATATGTCGGTAGAATATACCCAATTCACGTGATATGCAAATCTATACTGGAAATGCAATTAGAGTTATTTTGTTGTTTAGATACAAGATTATAATGGGTGTATGTTGCTAAGGGATTCAGGTTAAATGGGTATTTTGGTGCGGGTCAAAATGGGGTGGGTTGCATTGAGCTGATATGATTTTTGTTCAATTTGTAAACTATTAGTGTAATCAAATATTGTGTGAGATATGACTTTTTTCCCTTGATAAGGTTAAAGTTTTTTGATTTTTGAGGCGGTCTAAATTTTTAATATTTTTTTAGTATGATTCGAAGGAAAAAAAAATTCGTTGGACGATGCGGAAGGAGAGAGAGAGAGATCCCGAATATTTCTTTTAAAGAGTTGACTGAGAGAGAGAGAGAGCGAGCGAGAGAGAGAAGAAAAATTTTTGTGTAAAAAATCGAAAAATAGTTAAAAGGTGAGTACCCATTTGTATTTTTTTTACTTTGGCTAGATTTTAAAGTTATTTTTTGCGTAATTTTTTTTTGCTAATTTTTTCACCATATTTCATTTTTTGTACGATTCGTGAAAAAAAATTGCTTTGGACGTTAATTTTTTTCCCAATATTTTCTTTTTTTGGACGTTCGATACTTTTTTTTTTGCCGATGAGTGAAAAAATGTTGTGAACAATAAAAACTTACGGTTTTTTTTTGGTTAATTTAAAAAAAATTTGCGTTGGGACGGGTTAATTTTTTCCCGAATATTTTCTTTTTTTGGGACGGTTCGATATCTTTTTTTTTTTGCCGATGAATGTAAAAAAGTTGTGAACAATAAAAACTTGACGGGTTTTTTTTGTTAATTTTTTTACGGGATTTTTTGTGTAAGAAAATCGTAAATAATTAAAAGTTGAGGGTCCGTTTTGTATTTTTTTTGTACTTTTGGTCAGACTTTAGGCTAATTTTGGGCTAGTTTTTCTTTTTACTTTGGGTCAGATTTTATGCCACATTTTATGCGAATTTTAGGCTAGTTTTTTGGGCTAGTTTTATGGCCGTACTGTAGCATTGTAGCGTACTGTAGCAGCCACAGTGCAAAACGACAGTGGATTTGTCGACAAATGTGTATATTAGTAATAATTTTTTTGTATATGGCTTATGTGTTGGGCCTCATGTTTAAAGTGTTTTTTTTTTGCTATATGGGTTTTTTTTAATATAATGAGTTGTACGTTTGTGACCATATCGATTATTTTAAAGTTATTAGGTATCGAAGATGTTTCCGCGGATATTTTTTTTATCTGAATAAATCGAAACTTTTGTAATATTTTTTTCCCTTTTATTTTGTACATACAAATTTAAAAAAAAAAACAAAAACAAAATAATTAAAAAAAAAAACAAAATCGGAATGGCCCAAAATGAGAGCCCGTTACTGTAGCATTAGAGATCCACTGTCAAAACGACAGTGGATTTGTCCGTGATTGTGTAGATTTATAATATTGTGTGAGATATGACTTTTTTCCCTTGATAAGGTTAAAGTTTTTTTTCCCCTATTTGAGGTCTTTACATGGCTATATTTGACTTGAAAGTATATTTTAAGTGGTCATTTTAATGCTTATACTCGAGCATTGGGGAAACTACAACTAGATATAGAGGGTCCTGTATATATGACACCAATAACACAATTCTTTTTTTAAAATTGTTGATTTTGAAATTTTTAGAGGTTTGTTTATTTAATGTTTATTAGTTGTTGTAGTAATTTGTGAATTTGTTTATTTGATTGTTAATAAAGGGGTGATTGGAATGCTTAGGTGTTTCTATTACCACTATGATTACCTATAATTGAATCGTAACATCCAGTAATTTTTGGAATTTTAAATGGCTATTTTAACTTTTGACTTTTCGAGTCCGATTTGACTTTTTGACTTTTGATTTTTTTTGTCACATAAAAGCGATTATCGCGTGACCGGTAATTTTTCGGAACATATTTAAATAATAAATCATAGTTATTTTTACATATCTCTCATGTGCAAATTTATTTTTAATTTAATTGACTTGACAACGAGAAGATATATGTTATTTTTAAGTTGACTTATCAAAAACGACCCGCTAGATCACGTTTTCACGACTCGGACTCTAAAGCAATTTGATGTAAAACGACATTCCGGACAACTTTTTAGTTTTGCCCGAGACCCGAAAACAAGCAGAAACTGACTAAAATACCCTCGCAAAGTTTTGAAAGCCGCACACGACATGTACTAATACGAAAATAATTAAATCATATTTAATTATCACTTTTTATTAAATAAAAATATTTAATAAATTAATTATCTTGTTATTCAAAAACGTTTGTTAAAAACGCAATTATTCAAGTTAAAATTCATTTTACGGACAAAGTTTGTCAGCGATATACAATTAAATGATAAACATTTTAAATAAATGTTATAAAACAATTATGAAATAAAGTCGTGTAAATACTCATTTTTATAGGAAAAATGATTTGGAAAACAATGGCGCAAGTTTCGTGACTCGAATCATCCGTTAAGTCGCTCAAACGAGTCCTGAACCACTATTTTTACAAAATGATACTCAAAAGTTACACCTTTAGTCCCTGTGGTAATATTTACAAAATTCACCCCATATTATTTAACACTTGTCACTTGAGTTTAAAGTTTTATTATAAATAAAATTTTTATAAAACTTTACATTCATTTTTAACAAAACACACACACATATTAAATGTCTCTCTCTCTCCCTAGTTTTCGGCCAGCCGTCGCCGCCGGAAAACTTTTCTGGCGGATTTTTCCGGCCGAGTCCCAAAATCCTCCCCATCACCCGATCTACCCGATCCCCACCACCACGCGCTGCCACGCGCCATCGTCGACCACCAGTTGACCCCCATCTCAACCACCACCGTCGCATCACGCTACCGCCACTCAACCACCACCGGATCCACCCCCATTGTAACATTTCTCATTTTT
Source organism: Tanacetum coccineum (assembly GCA_026074375.1). Classification (NCBI taxonomy): domain Eukaryota; kingdom Viridiplantae; phylum Streptophyta; class Magnoliopsida; order Asterales; family Asteraceae; genus Tanacetum; species Tanacetum coccineum. Next base: position 37,564 of record BQNB010058795.1, read on the forward strand.
CGTGTCATTGTACGACTATGTTAATGATCACTATTTATTTTAGTCCGATA
>BQNB010058796.1:0-13921 GCA_026074375.1 Tanacetum coccineum
GAAATCCAATCCTGATCCTATATACGCAATGAATTCTAACAAGACAACCAATGTAGTTGAGTTTGAAGGAGCCAAATGGCAGAGATTTTTTTTGAAGTCCATTGGAGTAGAAAATATATCAGTTTCTAATAGGATTTTAAATAATAAAAAAACCACCACCAACGAGATAGGCCAAGACAATAAAAAAGAATAGCCAAACTCAGCACAAGGAAAACATACTCGGAAATCCAAAAGCATCATAATGAAATCAACAAACTGACCTTCATCCAGTGATTTATCTCTCCTTATCAAGAACTAAACAGAAGCACGACACAACAAAAAACTAACAGCTTGAATCCCCAATCAATCATTCAAAAACCCACACAGGACAAGAGGTCTCGGCCAAATCAACATTATGATGTATAAATCGACCAAAATACTGCAGGGAACATAATTTCATACTAAAACTATGCGCAAAACTTACTTACGCGGTTGCAGCCTATATAAACTGGTTATATTTCTTGCTGGACACCACACCATATCAGAGTGCAACCACGAGCAAAAAAGATTACTACACATGTTTGGTTGGTGTCTTTCAAATTATTGAGTATGTTTTTTTATTTCAGTTTCAGGATTCTTTAGTATGTGTTTTTTTACAACATCCATGCTTTTTATCAGCATTTGTAAAGAAAAGAAAAAAAAACGTAAGAACCCTGAACTGAAACAAAAAATACCCATACTTAAAAAAAACAACCAAGCGTGGTGTGTTTTTTTTACATCAACAATAGCAGTACGACGTCGACACTCGACATGAAGCTTTATACATGCAACCATAACAAAATTAGTTCCTGTTAAATAAACTGATAAAGAAAAACTTCACGCCTTGCAAATATAAAGATGAGCCAGGTCACGACAAACAAAAGAGCTTGAAGCTAAATTTACCATAAGATGGGAGAGTGGATTCCCTATAAATATTATAAACTGCAAAGAAGACCATCATCAAGCCATCCGTTGCCGAAGAATAAGAGCTTGTGCTAGCCTAAATGGGATGACTTACTGGTTGTTTCAGGTTAGAGCAAGGTATTAGTCCGACTAGATTTCCTTCCCCTGGATCTTTGCCTTCTTGGAACTCTGCATGGAATTGATCATTAATGAGATGACGCTTGCATTTAACTATAGGATTATGATAAACTTAAAGAAGTTTAGACATGCATCAAACGACCCAGACACTTTGACTATAACTAGCCATAATGGTTGATTATAACCACCTCAGGCTGTTGATGTAGATAGAGAAATGACCCAAACATTTTGACACTTCTATCTTTGTACTGTTTTTTTTTTTAATAACTAACTCTGACAGAATACATTGTGCGTAACACGTAAATAAAGACACGAATTGGTCTAACTTAATTTGGTACGTTTTGGAAAAAATCTAACCAACAGTCTGGACAAGATGGAGGGTAGCGTTATTAGGGAGATAGTATTGGTCAAGAGTAAGGCCGTCCTTGAGCTGCTTCTTGGGCAAAAACAGGGTCTGCTGGTGTGCGGGAATATCTTCCTCATCTTCAATCATGGCTTTCACATCGCGGACGGTGGCGGAGCTTTTCACTTTTAGATCAATGGTCTTCTCAGTTGCCTCAATAAATATATATATCAGAAGCTTAACCTGGGTGGTTTTTTTGTGAAGTGTGTGTGTCATTTTATGGTGGTCTTCTGGTATGCCTTTCGCGGTGTGTAATTTAATATTGCAAGTGCAAAAATGTTGTGCAGTCGTAACCTGATTTTGTGTCGTGTTCTTTATAGGTTATAGGGCGAGTCTAAATTGATTTTCTCTGGGTTGGGCTTGGTGGTGAACATTTTAACCTTTCTATTAAAACATGTTCAAGTCAAGTTTGGGTTAGAAAATAAGTTAAGCGGGTCGACTTGTTAATTTTTTCTTGTTATTTAGAAATTATATTTATTTTATTATACGGGTTAAAGCGTTAAATGAGTCGAACCACAAAGCTATTTAACTTGTGTAACCCGTGTAACGTGTTAATTTTTTTAGATAAAACGGGTAATGCGTATAAAATTTTAACGTGTAATGCGTAATGTGTAATGATACGAATATGGTGTTGTTCATGAACCGATAAGTAACAGTTTGCTTCATAGATTTCTTTACTCAGTTACTTCATTATTATGGCGGGTACCAGTCACCAAGGTTGTCGAGGTAAGTTGCTAGCAGAATGTTGTTTATTTAACTTGCGGATTATCGAGATGATGAAACAAGAAAGAACGTCAACACTAGTTACTTATCTTTATAATGTTAAATAATTTTTGTATGTTTCTACTATATATGCGGATATTTGAGATTGTTTATTGAAAGTTTAAAAGTGCTTATATGTTTTATTGGCTCATGTCATTATTATTTTTATAACACCCACTACAAATCTCTCCCACCATCTCCTTATATTATGTAGTGGTGGATATTAAACCATTTAACTCCCACTATTTCCTTAAAATCTGAATGTGGGTTTACCTTTCACTTTGTCTTCATTGCATAAGCAAACATGCATAAGCAACACAAACATGATATGCTATTAAAATAACTAAAGGATGAATAGAAGAAAAAAAAAACGGATACAGCAACTAAACCCACTTGATGAGCTGTTACTTTTGTCCTCCACTACTCCTCTTCTTTTGTCGAGAATTTGGTTGGTGCACGCTCCTATATCACCTTCTCACATCCATTCTTTTCACAAATTCTCTAGTTTAAACAAAATTTCGACATAAAAATTCCTGTAGCATGATATAAGTGAAGGGTTGAGAGGGTGAGCTATGGGTTACGGCATATTCAATATTAAAGTTTCAGTTATGAGTTTAGTTGGGGTTGTAGTTTGCGATTGGGTTCCGTTCGAGTTTGTGGTCGGGTTTAAAGTTATGGTTCGCTGGTGCGTTATAGTTTGGGTTGGGGTAGCCTAGCGGCTTTTTTACTCTGTACGAGTTTGGTTCGGGTTGTTGTTCTAGTTGTGATCGAACTTGGGTTGCTGTATGTGCTTGGATTCAGTTCGTGTTTGTACGTGGGTTGCGGCTTTGGTTCCGTGATTGGTACGTGGAGCTAATGGTGTACGTTCGGGTTTGGGTTTGGTTATGTCTCGTTAAATCCTTGGTGTTCGTGTTCGTACTTGTGTACTGTTTAACTAATAACTCGTACAGGATAGGACAAGTTGAATCCAAGCTAATCACGATGAGAATTCCTTGCGTATCTGTGGATAAGAAAAAAAGACACGTTAGCCTCGCCCCGGGGGGATCCCAGGACCAAGCTCAGGCGTGAGAGTAAGTATGTGTTAGAGCCGGAGGGGCGTAAAATAGTATGTGTGTGATAATGCAATAAATGCTACCTGAATAGCAGTAAACGATGAGGTATTTATACTACCTAATCACTCTAGCGGTACACTGTTTTCGACACTTAGGAGTTGGGGAAGCCGAGCTAACCCTAGCTTTTGTGTCAGGTGACGGGGTTGCGTGGGAGACATGGTCCCGTAAATCCTGGGATGGTGACATTCATTTGAGCGCTTGCTATTAACCGCTGGTCCGAAGCGATGCCCCAGCTCCTTGAATTTAGTGTTTTGTCCTCTCTCTCTCTCTGGTCTTCTCGTATAAGCCCTTCCGGAGTGATTATGTCCCCTTCGGATTATGTGCCCTTCTGGATATATACGCGGACATGTCCCCCCAGTATCGTGTTACCAGTTGTAAACTGATGAGACGATACTTTAAATTTGATATTTTTTTTTGAAGATGCGACAAAATCCATAATTACAGTAGGTTAAAATTCATAACTACTGGAGAGATCTGGAAGAGAGTGATCGTACACGTGCCCTTTGCTTCCCAACAGACGGTGGAGATCCAGCCACGTGGGAGGTCTGACATGACACGACGTTTCGTGTCCCACTCTCCACAATAATTTAGTCTGAACCCCTCGACTTTTACTGCGAGTTTTACTTCATTCTCCCAACGCCATACAAGCTTCTGACTCATCATTCAGGTATATCCTTCGTCCTTGTTTAACTTTTAGTATTATACGTCCCCTTCGGTATCTTTGACCATGTCTGAGGAAGATCAAGCTGTTGGCCCTACCGCGTTGCCTAAATTTGATATGCCCTCTTATGAGTCACAAATGACTGCCAAAGACATCAAATCTCTGGCCATCCGACACGGGATCCCCTTGGATTTACATCCTGTTGCTCTTACCGAGGGGTGGACTATGGACAAGCTTCCGGACGACATGATAGGCTTATATGAACAGTACTTCGAGTTTTCGGGGTAGTAGGGTGCCTTTTTCTGCCTTCCTATTGGCTGTTATCAAGCATATTCGTGTACATATTTCCCAGCTTGTGCCGTTAGGACTGAACCGATTAACTATGTTTGAGTTGTACTGTCGGAGCCTAGATGTTGTCCCCTCCGTGAACTTGTTTTGAGTTTTCTACAAAGTTAGCAAGCAAGGACATTGGTTTTCCTTCGAGAAAGAGTTGGCAAAGGTGCTGGTGGACAGATATTTTGAGAGACTTTTTCTGGGCTGAAGGGGTGGAAAAAGAGATTCTTCTTTTTAGACAGGAGGGCCATTCTGGACGCTATGGCTTGGAGGCATCATGATTCAGATATCAATGATCCCGTTCTGGAAGATGGCTTTAGTGTACAAGACGTGCAGACATTGACCGAGAGGGTTATAGACCTCAGACCCATTCCCTCCGACCTTCTCTTCTAAGGAGGGCTAGCCACTACTTGGGATTTTCTTGGCTTCCGTCCTATTTTCAAAGATACCGAGGGGAATAGTAATGCCTTGTAATTTTAATCTCGCGTATACAGTCGTTTCGGCATTTCTTAATGTCTTTTTTTGTAGTGGTTACCATGTCTGAATATCTTCGCTTTCCCTTCTTGTCCGGAGCTACCATCGAGAAGGGTACTGCCCTTACCAATCAAGATCAAAGGGCACGGCACACAATTCCTCCTCTTCCAATGAATCAGGCTATCCCGGACAAGACTGTTCATCAAAAGGTGGTCGAGGTGGAAGATCATAAGATTGTTGCGATAAGGAAAAGGAAAGCCCGAGATGCTGCCAAGAAAAGAGAGAAAAAGAAAAGAGGTGACGATGAGGGATAGGGTTCTCGTCCCAAGACGAGAAGAAAGAAAACTTCTGTTGTCTGAGGGGACGGCTCTGCTGGGTCCGAGTATGTCTCTTCCCCAGAGCCTATTTAGACTATGAATCCCACTGAGACGGGAGGAGGAAATCCCTCTGGGGGCGCTGCTGCCACTGCTGAGTCTTGCGAGGACCGCTCGCTTCACATTTCTCCTTATGACTCAGTCAATCACTCCGTTCATACTGATACAAATGTTCATTGTGGAGAAGGGACGGATAGCCTTCGGATCGAGTCCCTTGTTGACCAGTCTGGGAGGATCCTTAACATTATATAAACCGAAGTGCTTTAATCCTCCCTGGACGATCATTCTGTTCATCCTAGCCCTACTGATGTGAGGCTGACCTTCGCAACCAGATCCCCTCAGCGAGGTGCGTCTAATTTCTTGTTAAGTACTTATAGTTTATGTTTTTTATACATTGTTCTTACTTTCTTGCAGGTGATGTTAATGAAGGTGAGTCGTCTCGGCACGCAGCTTACTATATGCCCGAATGGTTCATTAACCGGAGATGTCGCCTAAACACTCCTATGTGGTGTCGGGAACTAATGGTACATCTGGCACCTCTAGCGGCCCAAGAGGACTCTAATGCTCTTAACAATGCTACTACCCTTGAGAGGGCTTGGTTTGCTTTGAGGCGAGGAGCCTTGGCTCAGACCGACATGCTTGAACGGTTCAAAAACCTCCAAGCTGATTATGATAAGCTTGCCGAGACTCACGCAGACTGTGAAAATACCGTTAGGCAGCTTATTGATGATAGGGAGGCTTCGCAACAGAATTCAAGACTTTACCTCGAGATGTCCGAACGGTTCAAGAAGGTGAAGAATGATCATGCTGGTTGTGCTGAAAAAATTCAATTGCTGGAGGATAGGAATAGTGAGTTGTCTCGGGCGAACAAAGATCAAACCCTCCGGATTAAAGAGTTGGAGGATACATTGGCCAAGAAAGATTCCGCCCTTGTTTATGCTGAGAGGATTAGCTCCGAGAGGGCTCAGGAGAAAGAGAAACTTGTCGCTCAACTCAGCAAAACAGAGATGGAAAAATTTGACTCTATACGTAAGCTTCTTCCTACTGTGGTCGAACATCTTTTTCAGAGTCACGAGTATAAGCAAAGCCTGTCAGAACCCTTTAACCTGGCTATTCAAGCTGGATGGGGCAAAGGACTCACCGAGGAGGGTTCCGAAGAGGATCTCTTAGAGCTCATGGGTAGAATGGAAAACTTTGATGCTTATGCGGATAAGAAGATGTACGTCGAGTTTGACAAGCTGTTTGAGAAACAATACCCTTATGTGGAGAAGATTTCTCGTGACTTCTGCCATACCGTCTCTGATTTACTCAAGGTTTATCCCGACTCTCCTCCTTCCGGATAAGCTCCTCCAAGTAAACCTTCCTCCAGAAAGGCTCATTCGACTTCTACTCCTTGAAAGACCTGAAATGTATTTGAACTCTTTTGATGTAATAAGTACTGGCATTTTATCCTGTGTTTGAACACTTTTTGTAATTATCTATGTTAAACATGTGGCAAGTTCATTTTGTGTTATCTGTTGTATGACATGGTTTTGTAATAAGTTTGTGGCTTTTTTTATCTTGCATATCTATTATTTTAGACTTGTAGCCTTAGCTTTCCCATATGACCTACATCCCATGGGATAGGTAAAGACCCTTCGTATGTATGGTCTTGCCCCTTCGGATTTTGGCTGATGGGGTATGTAATGTCATTCAATGCCTTACCTCGGCTCGTCTCTTGGACGATAGCCTGAGAGGTGCGACGTGCCTTTGGGTGCTATGCACAGGCTTGTCCCTTAGACTTTAGTCTGGAGGTATATGACGTTTTGTGGGCTATGCCCTGGCTCATCCTTTTGACTTTAGTCTGTGGGGTATAGTTAGCCTTTGGGGTGCTATGCTCCTATTCATCCCTTTTGGCCGATGGGGTATATAAAGCCCTTCGGTGCTATGCACAGGCTCGTCTCTTTGACTTTAGTCTGTGGGGGATATTATGCCTTTCGGTGCCATGCACTCTGGCTCATCCTTTTGACTTGTAGTATGTGAGGTATATAATGTTTTTTCGACCGACCGAAGGTAGTGAGCCATCCGGTCGACACATCATTTTGCACAATTTAGTCGAAAAATTTGCCCCATCCTAAGGAGCCGGAGTAGGGGCATTGTCATTCATTTAACAAAAGTTGTGATGCATACAATTCTTGGAATTCTTAAAAATAACTTCTACATATAACACTTGCAGAGATTGATGGCATGCCAGGTTCAAGGAACTTCTTTGTCCTCTAGAGTTTGCAACTTGTATGAGCCATTTTCGTATGCTTCCATGACTCTGTATGGGCCTTCCCATTTTGGTCCTAGCTTACCCTGGTCTTTCACCCTGCTTGCTTCATTTCTTCGGAACACAAATTCCCCCCGCCTGAAGGATGCCGGACGAACCTTCTTATTATAATACTGCTCTATCTTTGACTTGTACCTTGCCTCTCGGATAGCGGCCGTTTCCCTTCTTTCCTGTAGGAGGTCGAGATTCAGACGTATCTCGTCCTCGTTATATCCCTCCTTGATCATTTAATGTTTGGTATGTGGGAATGCCTAACTCTGCTGGATGACTGCCTCACTGCCGTAGGTCCAGACTAAAACGTGTTTCTCCATTGCTTTGTTGATACGATGTCCATGTGCCCATAGGACGTTAGGTAGCTCATCGACCCATTTGGCCTTTTCTCTCCCGAGACGCGTCTTAATACCTTCCATTAGAGTTCTGTTGGCCCTTTCTACCAACCTATTTTCTTGAGGATGAGCCACTGCAGTGTTCATCTAACGAATTTCAAACCTTTCGCACCAGCTTTTGAACGGGTCGTTCACCAATTATGCTTCATTATCGGCGACGATGATCCGGGGCAATCCAACCCATCAAATTATATTGTCCATGACAAAACATATGCCAGCGATTCTTACCAATGGCTTGGCTTCTATCCACTTGGTGAAATAATTGACTGCCACAATTACAAACTTGGCACCTCCTCTCGCCGGTGGTAATGGCCCAAGTATGTCCATGCCCCACTAGTAGAACGGCCAAGAGGCCATGATGGATGTTATGAGGGTGTTTGGCAGTCTTGGCACCGGAGCATGTATTTGACATGAGTCGCATTTTTGCACTTCTTTCTTGGCATCTTCATGCATAGTCGGCCAATAGTACCCTTGTCTAACTGCTTTTCTTACCACGGCACGTGGACCAACATGTATACCGCAAGACCCCATGTGAATTTCACGCATGATATAGTTGGCTTGTAGTGGGCTGACACACCTTAGCATTGGGACCAGATATCCCTTTTTGAAAAGTATTCCGGACTCTACGGCATATTGACCAATCTTAGCTCGTAAACATCGTGCTTCACTTTTATCCTCCGGCCATATTCCTTCTTCCAGACACCGCATGAGAGGGGTCATCCAGTTGTCCCCTTCTTCTTCCACTATGGTGTGTACCTTTTGACCCTCTGTGGACCATTCATTAAGGACTTCCACTAGCACCTCCGATCGTCAAATGTGAAGAGAAAGAGCACGAAGTCAGCTTGCTTAATCAATCCGCCTTCTTGATTCCATTGTTCCTAGGGATGTTTTCAATTGAGAATGATTTGAATCTGGAGGCGTACTCATTCGACTTTGCTAGGTACTTTATCATGCTGTCTTTACTGGCTTCATAACTTCCATTGATCTGACTTGCCACCAGTTTGGAGTCCACTTTAACCTCTATGTTTGATATGTTCATCTGCCAAGCTATCCTCAACCCAGCTAGAAGGGCTTCATATGCAGCTTCATTGTTAGTGCTTGGGAATGTAAGACGAAGAGCATAAGTGTATTCAATGCCACTAGGCCCTATTAAAACCAAACCTGTCCCGATCCTTTCGGACTAGAGGCTCCATCAGTAAATAAAGTCCAACTTTCTGTGTCATCTTTTTCCAAGGGTATCTCCAACATTCAGAAGTACAACTCTTCCTTTTCCCCTTTTGGTGTCTTTGAGAGGAAATCCGCCAGAACCTGCCCCTTCACAGCATTGCGAGGCATGAATGTGATGTTATATGCCCCCAACTGGACAGCATATTTTGCCAATTTTCCGAAGGTCTCGGTGTTGTTGAGGATGTTTTTGATCGGTTGGTCAGTGATGACTTTTATCAGATGGGCTTCGAAATACCTTCTCAATTTTCTAGTCATGTGAATCAAAGAAAGTGCTAACTTCTCCATAGGAGCATAATTCCTTTTGGCTTCATTCAACGTCATGCTCACGTACTGAACGAGACATTTCCTTCCCTTCCTGTCGGTTAAGAGAACCGCGCTTACAGCCTCTGCCGACGCTGCTAAGTATGCATACAAGGTTTCTTTTTCCCTAGGTGGAGTTAACGATGGGAGATCCGTAATGAGCTTCTTCATTTGTTGGAAAGCTTCTTCCGCCTCCTGGGTCTATCGGTATTCTTGCTTGTTTTCTTTCGTTATGCTTTTCAGTGTGTTGAAGAATGGCAATGATCTTTCAGCGGACTTGGCAAGGAAGCGATTGAGGGCAGCCAGTTTTCCGCTCAAGCGTTGCATATCCTTCAGCGTTCGTAGAGATTGGATATTTGCCAAAGCCTTGGTCTTTTTAGGATTAGCTCTGATTCTTTCTGATGTTAGCATGTACCCTAGAAACTTCCCTTCCTCAACTCCAAAGGAACACTTCTTTGGGTTTAAATTCATATAAATTTTCTTCAAGTTATCAAAAGTTTCTGCTATGTCGGCCAACAACATTTTCTCATCCTTGCTCTTAATCACCATGTCATCCACATATGCCTCTAAATTCCTTCCTATTTGGGATTGGAAAGTCGAGTCTACCGGCCTTTAGTATGTGGCACCCGCATTTTTTAGCCCGAAGGGCTTTTTGGTATAGCAGTATGCCCCTTGGTCCGTGTAAAATGCCGTTTTTTCTTCAATCCTCTTCGCCATTGAATTTGTGGTATCCCTGTAGGCGTCCAGAAAACACTTTGTACCTGAATCCCATCACTGACTCTACCTTACAATCTATGTTTGGAAGTGGATAGTAGTCTTTCGGGCATGCTGAATTTAAGTTATTGAAATCAATGCACATTCTCCAGGTCCCATCTCCTTTTTTAACCAGGATGGGATTGGAGATGTACGTGGGGTACCTCACCGGACGAACTATGCCAGCCTTGACCCATTCGATGACCTTATTTGTTACCACCTCGCTTTTCTCCATCGAAAGTGTTCTCCGCTTTTGGCATACAAGATCCAAAGAAGGATTCACGTTCAACATGTGTTATATAACCTGACGTGGCATGCCTGTCATATCAGATGGTTCCCATGCAAAGACTCCCATGTTATCTTTTAATAAATACTTGAGTTAATCCCTACATGCTTTGGACAATCCTCCTCTGATGGTCACTTGCTGATATGGGAACGATGGATTAACCAACACTTCTTCCGTTGTTGCCACCTCTCTTTTCCCTTCAGGACTTTCTTCCTTGATCATTTGTTTCTTTTCTAACCGTCTACAGTCAGCAATGATGACCGTCTGGGTAACTAAAGTAGCCACACCTTTTGGAGTTAGGAATTTACATCATTAGAGTGAAATGTATAGGGAAATGCTCGACGGGTCCTTTAGCCCGGGCCTCATAGGATAATGTTATAGGGTGAAGGAGCTCGAACCACAATAAACTTCATGGAGGTCCTCCTGCATAGTCCTCCATTGCCGAAACACACCTCAAGATCTATCTTACCTAACGGCTTCGATATTTCTGTGGCGAACCCTACCAGGTCCGTTTGGGTCTCTTTCAGCCTAGCCTTTATCTTTGGGTTGAGGTTTTCAAAGTAGTGTTCGAACATCACCTCAACTGATGACCCTTCATCCACATACACTCGTCTGACCAAGTATCCTTCCACCCCGACCTCGACGATCAAGGGTTCTTCGAAAATATCTTTATAGGATATTGCCGGGAAGGATATGGGGATGTTCATCCACCACTCCGTCGTCTCCCTGACTTTTCGCTTCTTGTCTTTCACAGAGTTTACACTAATCACATTGATTATCTTTGCCGGTTGTGGCTTGTCTCTGCCATGGGACCCCCTTCCCGTTTGCCATACGTCCTTCACTACGTGATTTAACTTTCCTGATTCTAGTGCCATTTCTAGCTGTTTCCTTAGTTGGATACATTCATTTGTGTAGTGTCCTTTCTCCTGATGATAGTCACAGTACCGGTCGGTGTTTCCTGACCTCAACAGATTTAACATGGGACGGGGGGATAGAAGGCGCATCTGAGTTTCAGTAGCCTGGATTTCTTTCGGGTGCTTGGTTAGAGAGTTAAGGGTGAGTATTGGGGCAACTCTGCGGTTATATTCTCCCCTCTCTGTCATCTCTTGTTCTATTTACAAGATACGCGTCTCTTCCTCTGTAACTGGTTCGATAGTCATCCCTTCATGATTCTCCTCGACGGGTGTTCCGGAATAGCTGGTTGTCCCTTCTGTTGAATGAAAGGGGCATTTTGCGATGGATCTCCCTTGCCTCTCCTTTAGGGAGCTCTGTGCTTGCATGTGACTCTTCAGATCGAACAAAGTCGTCCAACCTTTCTATCATCTCGTTCACAGTAGCAGGAACTTTTTCCGAAAAACGCTTTGCCAATTTGGGCGACTTAACTGAATCCATGAATGACGAGATTTTCATGACCTCCGGGACACCCATGATAAAACCCATTTCTACTGTCCACCTTTCTTTGAATGCTGTTAACGACTCATTGGCCTTCCTAACGATCTTGGTGATCTCGTGAGGTTCCTTGAAACACGCCCTTCTAACGGAGTATCTAGCCGCGAATGCCTCTCTCAATTCTGCCCATTCGTTAATGCTGTCGTGAGGAAGACGTTCAAACCATCCTCTTGCTGACCCATCAAGGGTTTGTTGAAACATCCGGCACCACACAGGCATGGGCCATTCCCCTGAGTTATCCGCACTAGCAAAGAGACTCAAATGATCTTCCGGATCGGTGATACCATCATACAACTTGATATTGGTGGGCATCTTGTATTCTGGACCAGCAAACTCTATGATTCGGTGAGTGAGCGATGTTCTTCGAGCTTCCTTAAAAGTTTTCCGAGGTCTTCGTCTACCACCTCCTTTCCTTTGGCGATGTTGTGATCCTGTGTCTGTGTTTTCCAGTTTGAAATCTAGACGAATGAGGTCGCCTTTGTTTCTTTGATTGTGACTCTTTATTAGGGATTTGAGAGCAGATACATGACCTTCAATCTGCTCCTTCGTCAAAGGAGGAAGAGTCACCTCACGGTCATATGTTACCTTCCGTACCTCCTCCCCTCGACCGGAACACCTCATCTGCATCTTTGGTAGAAAATATGTTAGGTTCTCATGATGCGACCAATTTGTAAGTAATAACTCTTACAAGATAGGACAGTTGAATCAAGCTAATCCCGATGAGAATTCCTTGCTATCTTTGGATAAGCAAGAAAGACGCGTTAGCCCCTCCTGGGGGATCCCAGACCAACTCATAGCTGAGTAGTAAGTATGTGTTGGAGCCGGAGGGGCGTAATAATAGTATGTGTGATGATAAAGCAATAAATGCTACCATGAAATATCAATAAACGATGGGGTATTTATACTACCAGAATCACTGTAGCGGTACACTGTTTCTGACACTTAGGAATTGGGGAAGCCGAGCTAACCCTAGCTTTTGTCTCAGGCGGCGGGGTTGCGTGGGAGACATGGTCCCGTAAATCCTGAGATGGTGACATTCATATTATCGCTTGCTATTAACCGCTGCTCCTTGAATTTAGTGTTTTGTCCTCTCTCTCTCTCTGGTCTTCTCGTATAAGCCCTTCCGGAGTGATTATGTCCCCTTCGGATTATATGCCCTTCCGGATATATACGCGGACATGTACGTTCGTGTTTTCGGGTTCCATCTGACGTTCGGTTAGGAGGTATATATTTCGAGCTAAAATCATATACGCTTCATATAAACTATACGTTAAGAAATCTGTATTATTAGCATGCTATCTGACTCACCATAAATAATTAATCAAATGCAAGTTATAATGTTTCATGAACTAATTAAACTCATATGGTAACATCAGTATGTATGATTTAAATATGTTTAATGGCTAGGCTAGAATTAAGAAATACATAAATTAAGGGTAGGACTTAGAATATGATAAGGATCTTAGTTAATAATGAAAACAAACAATTAGTACTTTGTCATAATAAGATGCTGGTTTAATTTAATGATCATATATCGGGTGTCGCGAACTTCGGTCGGTAGTTGTACGTATAGTCATGGAAGTAAGTTGGTCTATTAGTGTTCATACAAAACCTTTTGATCAAACATGCATAATCATCATGTTAAAGTAGTAATTTAATAGATCTGTTGAATATATCTAACATATATATACATCTTTACGTTGCCATAGAACCATGAACAAGTATTAAAGCATGTTGTCTTTTTGACGTAGAACTAAATACCATGAGCTACATGAATGCATGATCTTTATATATTAAAGTTCACAGTCGAAGCACATCTTTAAAAATGAATTGAAGTTGCAGGTCGTAATGTGTCGTTTTATAGCAGTATATGAATTTAAAAGGTATAAAATACATGATTTGCATGCTTACTAAATACTACTAACGCCAAGATTTTCTTTACATGGAAACCACACTACAAAAAAAAGCCTCATTGTACATACTTAAATCTCCACACTCCAACAAATGTGTAGAATTTTTTTCCCCCACACC
>BQNB010058796.1:16857-37613 GCA_026074375.1 Tanacetum coccineum
TATACACATATTGATATGCCTCAAGCCCATATGGCAGTCAAAGAAAAATATTGTGACCCTGGTATATTCATTATGGCATGACAGGTTAGGTCACCCAAGATCAACAATGATGAAAAGAATAGTCGAAAACATACATGGACATCCACTAAAAGATAAAAAGTTCCCTAAAATGGATAAGGTGCCTCTATGTACATCTTGCTCTCTTGGAAAATTGATTGTAAGGCCTTCACCACTTAAAATTAAAAATGAATCACCTATGTTTCTTGAAAGAATTCAAGGTGATATATGTGGCCCAATTCATCCACCACGTGGACCATTTAAATACTTCATGGTTCTAATAGTTGCGTCCAACAGATGGTCACATGTCTCATTATTATCAACTCGTAATGTGGCCTTTGCAAAATTTCTTGCTCAAATTATTAAATTAAGGGCACATTTTCTTGATTATACAGTTAAAAGAGTGAGACTTGATAATGCAAGAGAATTCACATCACATGCTTTTAATGATTATTGCATGTCTGTTAGAATTGTTGTTGAACATCCAGTTACTCATGTTTACACACAAAATGGTTTAGCAAAATCATTAATCAAACGCCTCCAACTAATAGCTAGACCATTGATAATGAGAACTAAACTCCCTGTATCTATGTGGGGACATGCAATTTTACATGCTGCATCATTGATTCGCATAAGACCAAGTGCAGATCATAAATACTCTCCTATACAACTTGCTTCCGGCCAAGAACCAAATATTTCCCATCTAAGAATTTTTGGTTGTGCAGTGTATGTACCCATTGCACCACCACAACGCACAAAAATGGGTTCTCAAAGGAGATTGAGAATTTATGTTGGATATGAAACATCTTCCATCATAAGATATGTTGGGCCTTTAACGGGTGATGTCTTCACAGCACGTTTTGCTGATTACCATTTTAATGAGGCAATTTTCCCTCCACTTGGTGGAGAAAAGAAAACCCATGAGAAAGATGTCTCATGGAGTGAACCTTCCTTGTTGTATCTTGATCCTGACACTAAACAAAGTGAGACTGAGGTTCAAAAGATTATGCACTTGTAAGAAATTGCAAATCAGTTACCTGATGCATTTACTCATACAAAAAGAGTAACTAAATCACATATACCAACTGCTGGTGATAACATCACTCAAGAGTCTCAAAAGCGTTTGAAACATAGAAGACCAATTGGTTCAAAGGACAAAAATCCTCGTAAAAGAAAAGGAACCGAAAAGAACTCTGACCATGAAGAAAATGTTCTTGATGAAACACAAGATATCAAAACCTCACCCGAGGAAGAAATGAATGATATGAATAAAGAAATGTCCATCAATTATAGTCAAACAAATATCTTATGGGATCGAAATGAAATAGGAGACATTGATGAGATATTCTCTTATTCTGTAGCAAGTGATATCATGGGTGGTGATGATGATCCCGAACCAAAGTCTGTAATTGATTGTCAAAGTCGACCAGATTGGGATAAATAGAAAGACGCTATGCAAGCTAAATTAAATTCACTTAATAAGCGAAAGGTTTTTGGGCATATTTTTACCACACCTAGAGATGTGAAACCTGTAGGATGCAGATGGATTTTTGTGCAGAAAAGAAATGAGAAAAATAAAGTTACAAGGTATAAAGCTCGACTTGTAGAGGCATGGTTTTTCTCAAAGACCAGGAATTGACTATGAGGAAACATATTCTCCTGTCATGGATGCAATTACTTTCAGATACTTAGTTAGCTTAGCAGTCTCTAGAAATTTAGAGACGCGTCTTATTGATGTTGTTACAACTTACTTATATTGATCAATTGAAAACGACACCTATATGAAAATTCCAGAAGGATTTAAAATTCCTGAATCATTAAGTTCAAAACCTCAAGAAATATACTCAATAAAATTGCAAAGATCTTTATATGGATTAAAACAATATGGACGGATGTGGTATAATCGTTTAAGTGATTATTTGATAAGCAAAGGATATAAAAGTAATCTGATTATGTCCTTGTGTCTTTGTTAAGAAAACAACATCTGGGGTTGTAATTTAGCGTCTATTTTGATGGATCTCAACATCATTGGTATACAATAAAGAAATCATGAAGTCGGTTAGGCACTTAAAGGAAGAGTTTGACTTCAAATGAAGGACCTTGGTAAGACCAAAATATTGTCTTGGTTTACTAAATCGCGCACGTTCCTAACGGTTTTATTTGTAATCAAACGCATTATACCGAAACGGTCCTAAAACGTTTTAATATGGACAAAGCAAAATCTTTAAGTACACCGATGATGGGTAGATCACTAAATGTTAACAATGATCCGTTTCGCCCTTGTAAAGAAGGTGAAGATGTTCTTGGCCCAGAAGTACCGTATCTCAGTGCAATCGGAGCTCTTATGTACCTAACAAATTGTACCAGACTTGATATTTCTTTTATAGTTAATTTGTTAGCAAGATTCAGTTCATCTCCCACAAAAAGGCATTGGAATAGAATCAAGCACATATTCTGATACCTTCGAGGATCAACTAACTTAGGTTTATTTTACTTTAACAATTCAAAACAAGGATTGGTTGGTTATGCAAATGCAGGTTATTTGTCTGATCCTCACAAAGCTAGATCTCAAACTGGTTACGTATTCTTAAATGGAGGCACTGCTATTTCATGGCGTTCTCAAAAGCAAACACTTGTAGCAACATCATCAAATCATGCTGAAGTTATCGCACTACATGAAGCTAGCAGAGAGTGTGTATGGCTGAGGTCAATGACACAACTCATTGTGACTTCTTGTGGGTTAAACATAGAGAAGAGTCCAACTATCATTCACGAAGACAATGCAGCTTGTGTCGCACAAATGAAAGAAGGCTATATCAAAAGTGACCGGACAAAACATATACCTCCAAGATATTTTGCATACACTCAAGACCTTATAAAGGATAACCAAATTGAAATGAAGTATGTCCAATCAAGCAGCAATTCAACAGATCTTTTCACCAATGCGCTCCCGACTTCGGTTTTCAAGAAACACGTCCATACTATTGGCATGCTGCATGTACAGAAGACATAACACTCTATAGATGTCTACATCAGGGGGAGTCAACTATACACTACACTCTTTTCCTTGACTAAAGTTTTTTCCTACTGGGTTTTTCTTTAGCAAAGTTTTTAACGAGGCAGTACTTTAAAGTTGACTCTACTTTGAAAATGTGGCATCCAAAAGGGAGTGTTATGAAATATCAGTAACATGTTCATATAATGTATGCCACAATTGTCAACAATAGACCAATAGTATGGCTACTACTTGTCCTCCTTATTTATGTTTTGGTAAAATGCATAGCAAATGTATAGTAATATGTAGTAGTATAAATAGCCATGCATATTTACGAAATCGATCGCACCAAAAGTTCACCTACTGATAATAGGTAACTTAACTTCTTATTCTTGTATAATTTTTAAAAGGTTCCAGGTTATAGTGATAATCTTGTGATACAACTAGTAAATTACAGCACACCCTTTTTTTTTAGAAAATGTTTTGTACAAAATCATCTTCAAGTCAATTTTTTTCATCAAATTCTCTACAAAATAACAAATTTAAATATCCAAACTTAACAACTAAACTAAATCAACCCCTTTTGATATGTAAAGAGTTAAGATGTCACAACCTTACCTTTATGAGAAAATAAAGAGTGTGCTTCGAGAGGACCTCCGTGTTCCTACGAAGTGACCCTCGCCTTTAAATGTCTTCTTTGTTAGGGCCGAGTATAATAGACTGCGGATTAGATCGGACCGACAGGACACAATCAGTCCTCGGTCCATCCTTTTCCTCGTATGCCCTCTACGGTTCGGTCCGGTTAGGTTTCATGTTACACAAACCCGGCAATTATGTTTTGTTGGACCGGACCGACCATTTCGGTCTGATCTTCGGTCCGGTGTTTTGGTATAAGGGGTTGTTTGGCTGAGTAATGTCAAGTGTATTTTAACTACTTTTGTTAACTTATCCATGTAGTAATTTGTTTGTTCCAAAAACTTTTTTTGTTATATTATAACTCAAATGTTCGGTTGTTATTGCTATGTTTTTGGCTGACAATGGTGGTGTTCGTCTTATCTTAGTTACCTAGTTAGAACAAACAAACAATATGCTTACTTTTATCCTTAGAGCTGATCAAATATGCGTGTGTCGTGCTGACCATGACCGGATACTCCACTCCTTTCACTCACCGTTATCTTTTCTTCTACTCAAGTTCTCTTCTCGTTCCACGTAACGTGCGCTATGTTTTCCTTCGACACAACTGGTTCACTTAATCACAGCACCATCTCCAGAGCAATTTTACTGAATCGCTCATGACCCCATCCATCGCCATACGAATTTTTTACTAAACAGTACTGCTTACTTTTATCCTTAGAGGTGACGTTTGCTCCAACAATTACTGGGTCTTCCTTTTCTAATAACTTCTCAAAATCTTCATTACTAAGATTGTGTCGAAACGGAGTTTGAAACGTCGCCAATGAAACCTCAAGTCGGGCAAACGCACCCATCACAACAGTTGCTAACAACGGAAATTTTCTTCCAAGTTCTGAAAAATTATGCTGTATCACATTAAGATTTGCTGCGGAAAAACATGGTCGATCAGGCTATCGATCCAATATCTATTTCCTTCTTCATACTCAATCTTCTCCTGCACGGTTCTTGGGAACATGAATTGGTAATCAACTATGGACTGAAGCCCCAACTCTCGATTGCAAATGATTTTCTTTGTCTCCTCAACGTTTTCACACCGAGCATCAATGAGGATTTTGGTCGATAATTTGACATACACAAGGCCAAGCAAGCGGTATATAATGGTCATCATGTCACTAACCGCGACACAATGACAAATGGAGTCAGATCCTTGGTCCATATGTCACGTGCGTATTTCGCCACGATCAACCATACCTATGCGTGTTGAATATTTAAAATTATCAGTTGAATGATTTACTAAATAAAAATGTGTACTACACTACACTGCAGTGGCATTATTTTATGACTTGCTGTGCAACGGGTTCGAATGATTTATAACAACCCAAACTTCCTTTTTAACTTCACTAAACATGAGAAGCATTTGATTGTGGACTCTTTTAGATGAAACAAAAAAAACTAGGAAAGTTATTGACTAGATGAAATAGGGTTTTGTTAGAACTATAGGATGGCTTTCTCTTTAATGATTTATTATTACTTTAAACATAATAACAGTCATGTGTAAGTGGCATGCCTTGAGACTTCAAACTTCCATGACACTTGATTGCATTTAAATTGTTGGGGTTTTTGTTTAGACATGAATCTAAATGTTGTACATTGGCTATGACCACCTCCAGCCCTCAATGTGGTTAATGTACACAAGCTATTTCATTTAGTCAATAACTTTCCTAGTTTTGTTTTTTGTTTCATCTAAAACAGTCCACAATCAAACGCTTCTCATGTTTAGCGAAGTTAAAAAGGAAGCTTGGGTTGATATAAATCATTCGAACGAGTTGCACAGTTGCAACAAGTCATAAAATAATGCCACTGCAGTCTCTAGTACACATTTTTATTTAGTAAATCATTCAACTGATAATTTTAAATATTCAACACGTACAGGTATGGTTGATCGTGGCGAGGTCTCAATTGCATATTACGCACGTGACATATGGGCAGGGGCGGACTTGGCTTATAGCACGGGTATACACGTGCATACCCTCCGATTCGACGGGCTAGTGTAAAAAAATATATTTTTTTAAGAAATATACATAGAGTGCATACCTTTCAAAAATACCGAACTTGAGTGCATACCCTATTTTGAAATCCTAGGTCCGCCACAGCATATGGGGCCAAGGATCTGACTCCATTTGTCATTGTGTCGCGGTTAGTGACATGATGACCATTATATACCGCTTGCTTGGCCTTGTGTATGTCAAATTATCGCCCAAAATCCTCATTGATGCTCGGTGTGAAACGTTGAGGAGACAAAGAAAATCATTTGCAATCGAGAGTTGGGGCTTTAGTCCATAGTTGATTACCAATTCATGTTCCCAAGAAGAAGATTGAGTATGAAGAAGGAAATAGATATTGGATTGATAGCCTGATCGACCATGTTTTTCCGCAGCAAATCTTAAATGTGATACAACATAATTTTTCTGGAAGAAAATTTACGTTGTTAGCAACTGTTGTGATGGGGCCCGATTTGAGGTTTCATTGGCTGCGTTTGAAACTCCGTTTCGACACAATCTTAGTAATGAGGATTATGAGAAGTTATTAGAAAAGGAAGACCCTCACTGTCTAGTAATTGTTGGAGTAAACTTCAGCTCTAAGGATAGAAGTAAGCATTACAGTTTAGTCAAAAATTCTTATGGCGATAGATGGGGTCATGAGAGATTCAAAAATTGCTCTGGAGATGGTGTTGCGATTAAGTAAACCAGTTGTGTCGAAGGAAAACATAGCGCACGTTACGTGGAACGAGAAGAGAACTTGGGCAGAAGGAAAGATAACGGTCAGTGAAAGGAGTGGAGTATCTTGTCAGCATGACACACGCATATTTGATCAGGACACTATGAAATCCGCCTCCCTAATCCACCGTCTCTTGGAAAACAACAGTATCAAAATGGTACATCACCACACGCTCATCATCCAACCCAAAAACGCAATCAATTTTTTTTATCATATGTTTGAATAAAGACATACATTGTCACTCCATATTAATCTGTTGCTTGCTAGGTACTAATATTGGAAAATGCTTAGACAATGAAAACGAGGATCAACTAGTGCACTGTTTTGACCCTTATTAGTTTGAATTTTGATTTTCTGTTGTGGGCCAACAGGAAATATGAAATATTCAAATGAACACAGTACACATTTTATGCTTCATGGTCTTCAATATGCTATACTCACACAAACTAATATATTCTGATGCTACTTTCTAAATTTTCTATACGTAAATAACACATTTTGCTAAACATATATACACCCATAAATCCCTTAAAACTCTGTTTACAACTTTACATGCAACTCATGTTAATCTGCTTTTTGTGTTGCTGCAGAAAAGAATGATAAACAGTTATAGGCCGAGTTTCCACAGGTTCTTATGGTTTCCAGGATCGATCTATGATGATCATACAAGCATCATGAACATAAACATCATACAAGAATGAAAAAAGAACAAAAGAGATTGGGGTGAACCCTTCTAACAAATTGATATATATAAGTGAAAGGTTACAATTGATTTACAGAATTTCTACCCTATATATAAAGTACAAATCGGTGTGATGAAGGGTTGTGATGTTTCAGGAAGAACCAAACGACATGTCCCTTTACATATAACCGTCCTAATTATCTAACTGACATATGGGTCGAAATCTGCAGCCCCTTTATCAAAGATTAATGGATTATAAGTCCAACATATTCCCCCCTAATCTGTTAATCTTTGATTTCTTCCAATCTTCTTGTTCTTGATCATCTGGTGTTGATGACTTTTCGGCTTCTAATTGAACCAAATTCCAGCAGGGTTAGTGCCGCCATCACCACTTAAATCTTCATGGCTTTTGTTGGTTTGTTGCAAAGATTTTATCATCTCTTGATCATCATGCGACTGATCATAGCCTTGTCCCCATCTAGTTTCCCAACATCTTTGTGTGGGTCTTCGGTTTTGGCATATATTCTGCCTTCATCAACCATCATGGTTGTAGGGTTCATCATGAACCGAGGTTTCAAGGGTGTCTTTCTTTGCAAAAGCATCGTGCTCTAATCTTCCTTTCTGATCTGCTGTGGGTACAAAAAAATCTCATTGGTGAGATATAGGACAGATTCTTTCTATGTCCTCTTCTACTTTCTTTGTAGATTCCTCAAGGATATCCTTGTATCCTTGTTGTGGTACCTCTTGATCGAATAGCAGTCTTGTAATAGGAAGTGAAAACATCCAAATATTGAATGTAGCACCATGGTTGTGTTTTAAAAAAAACGTAAATCTTGAATGATGGTTGAAACATGAATTGTTATGTTGTATGATCCCTTGGGCTCTGATGCCACTGATAAACAGTTATAGGCCGAGTTTCCACAGGTTCTTATGGTTTCCAGGATCGATCTATGATGATCATACAAGCATCATGAACATAAACATCATACAAGAATGAAAAAAGAACAAAAGAGATTGGGGTGAACCCTTCTAACAAATTGATATATATAAGTGAAAGGTTACAATTGATTTACAGAATTTCTACCCTATATATAAAGTACAAATCGGTGTGATGAAGGGTTGTGATGTTTCAGGAAGAACCAAACGACATGTCCCTTTACATATAACCGTCCTAATTATCTAACTGACATATGGGTCAGTTTGTGGGCTTTTGACCCATCTAGAAATCTGCAGCCCCTTTGTCAAAGATTAATGGATTATAAGTCCAACAAAGAATACTCCTTGTAAGCAACCTTAGGTTGCATACTCGAAAATCAAAAATGTAAGTTCAATGAGTTTGAAGTGTTTGCATTTGTGTACTCCAACAATGCTACTTACATAATGCGTCTTAATGAATCTTTTAACAGTTATGACTATTTTACTGGCACTTTGCGGGCCGAGGTCACTGATATTGTTTTGAATTCCTGGGAAAACGGTTACTATAACAAGAGTTGTTTAGTGACTTTTTCTACGAGGAAAGATGCTAAAAGGGTATGTTACTTAACTAGTAGAGTTTGGAATTCTTCTTCTGTTTCTTCTTCTTCATAACAACATAGCCATTAATCAGGTCAGGAAGACGTGCGATCATCATATCGGTGGTGTTAAAGTTACTGTTAAACGTTACCGTGGGTAACTTATTCATAATGATTTATCAATTTTTGACAGGAGTTATTATACCGTGATTTGTATATTTTATGTTATTTTTATATAGGAAGGAGGAACACCCAGAAGTGTTTCAAAGAGGTGAGCATGACCTATTTATTAAAGGGACAAACGAAGTGTCTATTGTGAGTTTAAAACAAACCTCTTGTCCGCGTATATGCCGGACAGGCCAACAGTCCGAATGGGCCACACAAAGCCCAAGCAAACCACTCAAGCCCAATCGAATCATTCCAGACCAAGCAAGCTATTCAAGTCCGAAAGGGCCACAAGTGTCCGAACGGGCCATGAAGTTCCAAACGGGTATGAGACGTCAGCCTAATAGATACCGGACGGGCCCCATATCCGAACGGGTCGGACGGGTCCGGACGGGCGCACTACATCAACCCAAAAGAAGACAAAACGTTAGACTCGATAAAGAGGGACACCTCTTTAAACCGTTGGACAATAACAAACACTTATGCAACATCACTATCCCGGGAATTAAGGAGCGATGTCTCCAAGGAGTACTGACACCCAAGGCAAAGGCTAGGCATAAGTCGGCTCCTTCATTCCCAAGGTGTCAAGAACAGTATTTCCAAACAGTGCTTCAAGTAGTATAAATACCCAAGCATTTACTACTTGAAGGGCAGCATTAAATTCACCACCACACACATTTATTACTGATAGCCCCTTCGTCTCTTACTTATAGCCCCTTCGGCTCTTACAAAAGTACTTACTTTCACGCCCGAGCTTGGTCCTGGGTCAACACCCGGGGCGAGTTAACGGGTTTTCTGTCTTACTTTCAGATACTTAGGTGGATTACTCATCTAGAAGCGTGGGAACACTCCTACTTCCTCTATAACGGTAAATTACTTAAACATATGTCTTGTCAAAAGTAACATGGTGCAATTTTTCTTCTGCACGAAGCTATTTTAGACTATTCTACAAAGTCAAGGCCAAATTTTAAATATATCGTTTGACTGAATCAATATTATTAATCATTAAACTATTCTAGATGATGAAACACTATTATAACAAGGGGCAAGGATATGAGGAGCCAGCAACACAACTAAAATGGAGTTGAAATTCTTTACATGTAAACTTCTATCAATTTGCATATGTTTTTCCCTTAGTTTTTCCATATCAACAAGTTCTAGTGACTTAATTGGTTGCATTTCTCAAAATATTTCATCAAACTTAACAAGCATTGTTTTCACTCCTAATGATACTTCGTATACCAATATACTTCAATCTACCATCCAAAACCTTAGATTCGACACTCCCACAACCCGAAAACCATTAGCAATAATCACACCTTTATCATATTCGCACGTACAATCTACAGTCATCTGCAGTGTGAAATATGGACTACAAATCCGAATCCGAAGTGGTGGTCATGACTATGAAGGACTTTCTTATACCTCCATGGATAATACACCTTTTATCGTACTTGATCTCAACCAACTCAGGTCAGTAACAGTTGATTCAGAGGCTAAAACCGCATGGGTCGAATCCGGTGCTACTCTTGGTGAACTTTCCTATTGGGTATCTCAAAAAAGTAACGTTCTTGGATTCCCAACTGGGGAGTGCACATCGGTTGGTGTTGGTGGACAAATTAGCGGAGGAGGATATGGCACAATGGCTCGGAAATATGGGTTGTCTTCTGATAACGTAATTGATGCACTTATTGTTGATGTGCATGGGCGGATACTTGATAGAGAATCAATGGGTGAAGATTTGTTTTGGGCTATTAGAGGAGGTGGGGGTTCTAGTTTCGGTGTTGTACTATCTTGGAAGATCAATCTCGTTTATGTTCCACCAGTAGTTACGATTTTTACTATCTCTAAAAGACTAAACCAAAGTACTACTCACCTTGTAAACAAGTGGCAGTATGTTGCGCACGATATCACTCAGAATTTGTTCATTAACCTTATAATAACTCCCGTTCAAGTGTCGGGTCAAGCAAACAGAACAATGGTAGGAACATTCAACTCTTTGTTTATGGGGACGGCTAAGGAGCTAATAAAAGTAGTCAATGACCAATTTCCTGAACTGGGAGTACAAGAAAAGGATTGCGTTGAGATGAGTTGGATAGAATCAGTTGTTTATTATTCTGTTTATTTAAGAGGTCAAAGCATTAACGCTCTTATTGAAAGGAGGCCGTGGCCTAAAGATTACTACAAGTTCAAGTCAGACTATGTGCAAGAACCCATCCCTGAATTATCACTCAAGGAAATCATAAAATGGTGTCTCGAAGAAAATGTAATTCTAGCGATGGAGCCACACGGGGGACGGATGAGCGAGATAGATGAAACCGCATCACCCTACCCGCATAGGAAAGGAAATTTGTACGTTATACAATACGTCATGAGATGGAATGCTGCGGCCGGGGAAAATGTTACTGAAAAGAATGTTGCTTCTATAAGAAGAGTACATGAGAAAATGACACCATTTGTGTCAAAGAACCCAAGGGAAGCTTATGTCAACTTTCGGGATTTGGATTTGGGTAAAAATGGTAAGTCATGTAGAAGTACAAATTACGTGCGAGCAAAGATATGGGGAAACATGTATTTTAAGAGCAATTTCAAGAGGCTGGCAATGGTGAAAGGTTTGGTTGATCCAACTAATTTCTTCTGTAATGAACAAAGCATCCCACCACTAGATTTTTCTACTTAACACCATTTTTTTTAAGGGAACACTGTCTACTTAGAACTATTACCTATATGAATCTTGTAAACTTATTATAGTTATCTATTGATTTTGTTGTCCATTTACAATACAATTTGTTTATCAGTATTTGGTTGCTTTTAATTTGTTAACTTCTACTATGTTGACATAATTGTGTAATCTAATGCAAATTAAGTGACCTAACACCTACTTGATTAAATTGCACAACAATCGCACCTACCCACACATGTTTTTTTTAATTTATAAGGCTGTTGGTTATAAGATATCAGCTGGCAATTGGAATAATATCTTATCATCTTCAATACAAAACTAGTTGTGGATCTCGTTTGGATATGTAGTAAAGCTTTTGGTTTTATTACAAATAATTGAATATTGGGAAAATATGTGTGGGGCTCATTTGGACCCTCTTTTTCTTACGTGACATTTAACGAGTGTGGCATATCAGGTGTACGTGTGGTTGCTTGTGGACCCAACTCGAACAACGTCGGTCATATAAGATTGCCAGGTGTAGTGGTGTATTAATTACCGTTATCGGTGTGCTACTTCATCTTACACCTAATAACACCTCAATAACTAAAACATCATTTTTAGCTATAATTGTAATTGGTGCATGCGATTCTCATAACTTACCACAAAATTACCCCTCACTGACAAAAAAAAAACCAATGGCGAGAGATTAATTGGCCGACGAGGGACAAATAACATCAAAGGGGTGATGCAGTTTGGCATGTTGTTGGGGCGCCAGAGGGGAAAAAATGACCATTGTTGGGCTGCACCATGCCCTCTAAGCTCACATTGCTCTAAGAGCGAACGGTATGGTAACGCCGGACCCTGCGTTATGCTTACGTGGCTCCGGCGTTAATGGCGTTACCATACCGGGTGTTGGTGTTGGCCAACGGCGTTGGGTGGGGCGTTAACCCACCAACGTGCGTTGGTTTGTTTTTCTTTTTGTTTTTTTTTTCGATTTAAATGGATTGTGTGTGTGTGTGTGTTTTGGTGTGTGTTTTTCAGCCGCAGGTAGTGAGGAGGAAGAAGAAGCACATGGGAGTTTTTACATGTTTAGTCCTTGTGGTTTTAGTCTTTGTCATTTTATTCTTTGTGGTTTTTGCAAGTACAAAAATAGTTTTAGCTTTATAACTTTAAGAAAAATGTTATTTTTTATTTAGTTTGTTTTAAAAATTGGAAAAAAGAAAAACTGGTGGGTCCAAAAAGGTGATGTTATTGGTGTTATGATTACAACGGTATTTTGGTGTATTGGTATTGTGGTGTTAAAGCTGATGTGGCGCTGATATGACGGTGTTAAAGCTGATGTGGCGCTGATATGACGGTGTTAATAGTGTTATGGTACCTAGCGCTCTAAGAGGCAAATGAAAAAATAAATCTAAAACATGTATATTTATAGTATGAAAGAGGCAGGTCACATGGAGAAATTTGGATAGATTTGTTATGCAATATGTTTTTTTAAAGGCATTACGCAATCTATTATATCTAAAGATTCAGTACTCCAATTTATTATGCAGGAGTTCATAATTAGTGTGCAAGAGCTCATTATTAGTGGACTCTAGATATCAACTGTATGCATTCCAACAATCATGGGTTATACAACCCCTCATCTTCAAAGAATACGAATCATCCCAGGGTTACATAAAATAATAGATTTTTGTCCCCATCATTCTAGCCACTTCTTATCCACGCATTTCACCCTCACAAACACACACACAAATGCGAAACAAAATAAGCCCACCACCATCACCGGTGGTTTTTGAGATTGTTTTTTATATCTTTTTTTCTCATGTTTTGAAGATTCTCATTTATAGATTCATATATTTTTTCGTGTTATAACATTTTTACTATTTTTTTAGATTTGTTGGTGCCACCGCCACTGCAGTTGTTACCGTCAAATTGTTGAAAGAAGGCCATGGGTGGGATACACCTAATAATCATCATCATCTATTAGTGTGGTTTTTAATTAATTAAAGTCTTAATTTGAATAATATATTGATTTAACATAGATATTAAGATTAGGTAAAATGAGGAACTGTTGACCAAATTAAGTTGACCAAATTAAGTTGTGAAATTTGTTGCATTTGATGTTAAATTATGTTACTGTTTTGATTTTTATAGCTTTTGGGTATAAAAAAGGGTTGATTGATTGGGATGCTTTTTGAAACGTTTGTTTCCTAAAAGATGTAATTTTTAATTTTTTATTATAAACATTGTCTCACGGAGAACCATATATTGAAGTTTATTGTGGATCATGACGATGTAATGTAATCCCTATGATGATAGAATATCACAATTTCTTATTTTGGTTAAATTTATATGCTTCTTTGTGTATCTGAGTATCTAATATTAATGTTATTATTATCACTTGGATACTAACTGTGCATATGTTTTACTTATGTTTTTTGTGCTTCTTTGTGTAATGTGATATTTTGATACATAAGACAAATGGATGAGGATCGAGGCCCGCTCGACAGTGCGTAAGTTGTGTGTGTATTTTTAATCTTATTTCAACGATGCTATGGATGGGCTCGTTGTGCTTAACGAAGAAGAAAAATCTAACGGAATTTGAGGTGTGTTTTTTTGAAAATTAAAAAAACAAGTTGTGTTTATTTTCATTTAATATTTGGAAATTTGCCGGTTTTTAAGCGTGAAAATAATGACGATTACACAAAAATGTAATCAACCCATACCCTTTTAGTTTTGTATTTGTATTTTTATTTTTTATGTGCTTTGATTAAAAAAGGTCTGTTATATGTCCTTTAGGTCCACCTTTGCTGTTGGTGGCAGTGCGCTTCCAGATTATGGCCTTTGACCTATAACAAATTGTTGATCAGAGGGGATGGCGTGTTTACGATACTGTTTTTACGTGAGTCTTTCTGATGATTCGTCACTCAAGACCTTTTATCTTTTAAATAGTGTTATATAATCAGATCTTATTCAATAGGGTTGAAAAATAGTTTTTAGATAGGTTTTTCGAATGTGGAACTTTAGGATTTTTGGATTGCTTACTTTAAACAAACTTAATAGGGTTCTTTTGGGGTGATCATTAAACTACTTATATGGGTCATTTGGAGTTTAATTTGAAATACTTATATTGGCTGTTATGGAGTGTTAATTAGAATGACTTACATGAGATTTTTAGAGTGCTTATTTAAACTACATATACACCTTTTTTAGCGCTTTTTAAGCCGCTCATCGGCATTGTTAGGAATTGCTCATTAAAACTGCGGGTTGTTTGGGATTTCTTATTACTTATTTGAATAACCACTTTTAGGAAGGTTGAACCAATCCCTAAAATCATACTTGATATGTCTGTGTAAGGTGGTTGTTTTCCTTTTTTTTCATTTCCTCTCCAAATTTAACTTAAGAACAAATTGCTAAGTACTTACAGCTTTTTGAGTTTTAATTTCATGTATAAATTTTTAAGCAAATGTGACGATGTAGTTAAACTATATGAGAACTTAGAATATGGAGAAAATTATGAGGATGTAGTAGTTTCATGCATGAAATCACCATCATGAAGATCATTTAACTTTTATGATGAATTCGAAGCTATAATTTTGTGTTGATCTTACAGGCTTAATTCATTTACACCCCGAATAACTGCCTATTCAATAGGAAAACTGAATGAGACCTATTGCCAGTCGCTCAAATACTATAAGTTTTAATTTATCTTTTTCTTTTTTATATAGTTGTATCTTTTAATTTGTTGGTCTTATTTTTTTATTAATTATTAAATCTATAGGTTTTTTTAACAATTGATATTGAGTTTTATGATCACTTTCTTCATCTTTACAAGAATGGTGATTGAGTTCAACAAAATCAAACTGTTAATCTTCGTTTAATTTCTATGTAAATAAAAAATTCCATCAGTTCATTAGACTTGCACTGTCTTGATTTATTATAATTAACATTTTATTTAATGTTATGTACCCAAAACTTATGAGTTATAGTTTACAATTACAGAGACTTCCATGATAATGCTAAACAAGGACGGGTGGCTGTCGGATCACCGTGTGGAAAACTAGAATTTGGGGTAGGGTATATCCTTGGAGGGGGCTGACTGGGTGGGGGGGGGGTCTGTTGCGGCGGGGGGGCTGCGGTGGTGGGGCGTGGGCGGGGGGGTGGCAGGGGGGGGGGTTTGGGGGAGTAGGCGCGGATGAGGCGGAGGTAGGGGGGGGGGGGGGTCGGGGGGTGGAGTAGGGGGGTGAGGGGGGGGGGGGGGGCGCGGGGTGGGGTGGGCCCGTGGGGGGGGGGGGGGGGGGGGTTGGGGAGTGTGTTGGCGATGATAGAGGCGGGGGGGGTTTTGAATAGATTTACCGAGTATTTTTACTTTTCAAAGTTAGTTTGAAATTTATTGTGAAGTTGGATGGTATTGAATGTTTGGATATGCAATATAGTTAAGTATGGGAATGTAATGTATGTAAGAGGAATTAAGAAAAGATAGAACCGAGACACAAGCATTTATAGTGGTTTGGCTAAAAGGACACCTTTCTTACCTTACTCTACTCCCCGAGCCACCTACTCGAAAGTTCGTAAACACTAGTCACCAATCTCCTTCAATCGGCGAAGAAGCCTCACAACGTCGCTTACACCCTTTTAACGGTACAAAGCTAAATACCGGATTCTTCACAAGGTAGAATCAAACCAACACAACTACACTTCTTTTATAGAGATGATGAATGCTAATACAACTACTAAATGATGAACAAGATACATAAATGTGATCTTGATAATGAGATGGAGATGTGACACGAAGTTCCTTGAACTTGATCGTCTTTTATGCTTGTTTGGCAATTTATTCCACGAAGAGAATTACCTACAAATTCTATATGAAAATAAACTAGAACTACAGAAGAGAGAATGATCATATTGTTAGAGAGATTATAATAAGAATGAGTGAGTAAAACATGAGAATTGGCTTGGTATTTATAGGCCTAAACTGTATTGTAGCACGGTTCCGTCGGTTCCATTTGCAGGATGGAACCGGCTGTCATGTAGCACGGATCCACCTGTTCTTAGAACCGGCCAATGTTAATTAATGGAACCGACATTCTGACACATGTCCTGTAGTACGGTTCTAACGGTTCTTGGAACCGGTTAGTGAAAATGAATGGAACCGGCTATAAGAAATATAATCTGAATTTTTGATTTCCAAATCTTGAAAGATCATGTGTAATCTTAGTAGATTTCCCTAAGATATGGTAGGATGATTATGTCATAAATGATGCAACTAAGAAATGAAAAGATACATGTGTAAATGGGTAGTTTTAAATGATAAATGATTAAATGATCACTTGCAAAGATGTAATGTTTCAAAACAAATATGTTAGCTATGTTAATGTAAGCTCTCCCTTGTTTTAAGAGTACCTACAAAAAAAAGTTAGAAGCAAGAAGCAAAAATCTGCTACTGTAGAACCGGCATAGGCGGTTCCATCAAGGAAAGGGAACCGACCTTTATTGTCAAGGGAACCGGCTACTGTTCATAAAGTCAAAAATTGACACTTTTTAAAGATGTTTAGTACAACAAGTAATGAAAGAATATAGCAGGAAATAACCACATTCACAGCATAATAAGCTAATAGAACTTTTTATTCCTTGTAATAAACATTAATCGACCATATTTGAGACATTAAGTCTAATACAAAGATGGATAAAACTATGAACAAGGATTATTTCTATTTATTTCCTACATTAAACTAATCTAGCAGTTATTGTTGTAGGAGAGGACGTCGAGGCGTTTGAGGATGTGATTGAGGATGAACCTTATTTCATCATGGAGATTGTTGACAATGACTTGCGTGCGTTGACAATGATCACAAAAAATTTCGTGAGTGAGCATTGGAAAGGGATTGTTGGGACCCAATTACGGAAGTTGTGGTGGCATAGGTGGGAGAGGTGGTTCCATGGCGGGAAGAGGCGGTGGTTGATTAGCCAAACGTTCGATTGATTCGAACGAGGGTCGAGGTGGAGGTGGATTAGCGGTTCTTAGAGGTAAGTCTTTGAGAGAGTCGAAGAATAAAGGTGGAGAGGTATGAGGAGTGGAGAATATTAGCTCGACCGGGTCCAAGTTTATGGCCAACAAGGAGGATTGTTTGGATGGTTGTGATGGAGCCGGTGGTGGTGAAGTCAAAGGAGGTGGAGTTGACTTTGGAGTACTCAAAAGTTCTCCGGGTGAGATCCCCGGTGAGATAATGGGTGAAAAAGGTGGTGACATGATGGGACTTGGTGGAGGGCCTGTTTGATAGTCGGTAGGAGGGTATAGGTTTTGGTAGGGTGGAGAGACTGGACGAGGATTGACAAAACGACATGCACGAACACTTATTCTAGCAGTACGTTTGAACTAATTGGCTGACTTCTTATCTTTGTTTGTCTTTGGCATTGTGTGGTTAGTAAAAATTCTTGAAATTGATGGGTGAAGGAATGTTTGGGACAAGGTAGCTATTTATAGAACACCAATTTTAGATGATTAAATGCATTATCTCTTATTTTGGTAAAGATCTAATGATTAGATCTACTTAAGGTTAACTTCTAAAGCCTAGGAACTGGTATAGGTTGAATTTGGTGGGAAAAGGTCGAGTTTGAAGTTCAAAATTCAGGTTTAATGCTGATGTACTGTTCAGCTGGTTCCATGTGCAGCATGGAACCGTCCTTCAATAATGAAGGGAACCGGCTTCTGCAGAACTACATAAAAATATTGTGTGCCTATATGAAAACAATGTGGATGTGCGGTTATCTCGACTTTAAAGAAAGAAAATATAATTATGAGATAACCCAAAGCCTCCTTGGTTTGATGTTGCTACGCTTGAATGTTCTCAGAAATACATATTAATTATGCATTCCTTTAGTATTCAAGAGACATGTCATGATGCATGATAAAAAAAACATTTTTTTTCTTTGTATTAAGCAATGAGAAAGAAATTTGATGTGTGTCATAGTTGTGAGAATTATTTTTGAAAGATGCTTTCGGGTTTTGAGTAATGAAAGAAAATCTTAATGATGAGAATGTATACATATAGTAAGTATGTATGTAATGTGTACATATAGTAGGATGATAAAAAAAATTCCTGAAAGTTTTATGTTTGAGTGCATATATAGATTCCTAGACTCAAAAATAAGGAGAAAAATACATACCTTGTTAGTTAATTAGGCATTTGGTTCCATGAGACCGAGACCAAGTCTAAGAAGGTTGAAAGGTTCTCTTTTGAGAGGTTTAGTTAAGATATCGGCTATGTTGTCCTCAAAGGAGACTTTCTTAATTGAGATGTATCCTTTTTAGACATTGTCACGAAGGAAGTGATGGCGGATTTCTATATGTTTGGTACGGGAATAGAGAACGGGGTTCTTACTTAGGTCAATGGCACCTTTATTGTCACAAAGGACGGGTATGTCATCTAACTTTATGTCATAGTCAACTAGATCTTGTTTCATCCACAAAGCTTGTTGGCAAGCTTTTCTGATGGAGACGTATTTGGCTTCGATGGTGGAAATGACTAGGGCGGTTTGTTTCTTGGAGAACCACGATGTGAGGCAACATCCCATGAATGTGCACACACCGCTTGTGCTTTGCGATTGACATAATCTCCCGCATGATCGGAATCAGCATAAACAATGGTTTCTACACCCGTTCCTTTGGGTTACCATAAACCTAAATGTGTTGTTCCCTTAATATATCTAAAAATCCTTTTTACCGCTTCAAGATGAGAGATTTTGGGATCTTCTTGAAAATGGACACGTAGACAAACACTAAACATGATGTTTGGCCGACTAGCTGTTAGGTAGAGAAGGCTACCAGTCATGCCACGATACTTTGCGTCGTCAATGGATTCCCCGTCTTCGTCTCGAGGGAGTTTAATTTTGGATGACATAAGAGTTTTAATCGGTTGGAGTCTTCTAGACCAAATTTATTGAGCATTTCCTTGATGTATTTAGATTGGTTGAAAAAGGTGTCATCTTCTAGTTTTGATTTGTAAACCAAGGAAGATATTCAATTCACCCATCATGCTCATCTCGAACTCGTCGTGCATAGTTTTAGAAAAATCACCTCAAAGGTCTTGACAAGTTGATTCGAAGATGATGTCGTCCACATAAATTTAGACAATGATGATATGTGAATCTCTTTTCTTGGTAAATAGAGTGTTATCTACCAAGCCTATGGTGTACTTATGATCAAGGATAAAGGCCTTGAGTCTATCGTACCAAGCTTTAGGTGCTTGTTTAAGACCATAAAGAGCCTTTTTGAGTTTGAAAACATGGTTGGGTTTTTCGAAATTGACAAAGCCGAGTGGTTGAGCGACATAGAATTCTTCGTTTATAAAACCGTTTAAAAAAGAACTTTTGACATCCATTTGAATATTCTTGAAGTCATGTGCACAAGCATAAGTAAAGAGGGTTCTTATAGATTCTAGTCTTGCTACGGGAGCATATGTTTCATCGAAATATATTCATTCTTGTTGGTTGTATCCTTATGCAACTAGTCTGGCTTTGTTTCGGGATACGAAACCATTTTCATCTAATTTATTTTTAAAGACCCATTTAGTACCAATTATGGTTTGGTTATCGGGTAGAGGCACAAGACTCTAAACATCGTTTGTTACAAATTGGTTTAGTTCTTCTTGCATAGCCATAGTCAAACTTTCATCTTTGATGACTTCTTTGATGTTTTTAGGTTAGATAGAAGACACAAAACAAAAGAAGTTGCTTTGGTTTTGGACTTGAGATCTTAGAGTTTTTTCGTTCAGATTTCCTATGACCTTTTCTATGGGATGATTGATGACATCAAATAACGTCACTTTATTATATCATTTATCCCATCTCACTAGTACAAAAAGTGGATTTTGCTACACCAAAAAAGTGTGACGATATACATATAGTCACACATGCGTTTTCGAATTTGTGTGACAAAAGGTCGAGCGACCGTAGGGCGTTTATGGTCACATTTTTGAGTTAGTGTCTGTATCCATTAAAAAACAGTGACCAAAAGTGTTAATAAGTGTGACCGTTAACACTGTACAAGCACACAAAGCATGTTTTTTTGTATATTTAGTCATATATAATTAAGCATAAAGTGGCCAAAAGTGTTAATAAGTGTGATCATATGGTGTTTAAAGTGAAGTAAAAGTGTATTTTGTGTGACTATTGTACATCCATATTGTACATCCAATGGCCACATGAATGTTATGTTTGTGTGGCCTTTTGTAATATATAGTCACACAAAGCATGTTTGTTTTGGGTATT
>BQNB010058797.1:0-37613 GCA_026074375.1 Tanacetum coccineum
ACCTTCCTAATTTGCTTGTACCGGTAAATATTACACATGTAATTATCATAATTTCCACATCATTTTTTTCCACGTAGCGTTGACTATCGTTGACTTTTCCACCTCACCATTTGGGCTTGTAAAAATTACCCGAGTTATAATAACCCGTTTCTCCCAACGGCTAAAATTACCCATTACCCACCTTATATAAACAACGTATAATTAGGGTTTTAACCTCTAGGAAACCCACCAACCCTGCTAGGCGCTTTATTGTTTGTCAAAATCGAAATGTAAGTGTTTGTACTATTGTGTGTTTAGGTTTGTGTTATGAAGCTTATTTTACCTAAACCTTTATGTTTCAGAAACCAAATGCTACGAAGAAATATAGGCTATGGGACTGGTTTGATGAAGAACTTGAATCTGATTGGTATAGGCTTCAATTGAATGAGATGTATTATCAGTTGAATCCCAATCAAAGGCGTTTTCTAGAAAACAAAATGACCCGTGAAGAAAGGATTAGGCATTTACAACAAGAAGTCAATCATGGTCTTGCCCGTTTGACTTTTTGGAAGTCAACATGTTATTTTCTGGTGATAATGCTTGTTGTAGTGTTGGCAATGAAGTAAATGTAGTAGCAGTGGTAGTTAGATGCTGGTAATTCTGGTAGTAGTATGGGTTGATGTAAGAATGATGTATGTGTTTGCTGTAAGAAATTGATGTTTCAATCAACCTTATTTCTAGTATACCTTCTTGTATTTCTTCTGGTAGTAGTATGGGTTGATTTATGACCAATTAATTATGCAGGTATGACTTAACAAGAAACTGAAGTTTTGACTTTTCCAAAAAAAAGTTACATTTTTGAACAAAAAATCACCATTAAGCACAACAAAAAGCACAAACATATTGAACCACAAAAGCACAAAGAATCATTATGCTGTATAGACTTGATGCTGTAGAGACTTAAACCACAACCTAAAAGTCAAATTCTGCTGTAAAGACTTAAAGCAAGCACAAAGAACCAAATACAAGAGACTAGAAAAGTCTGATTTCATTAGGCAAACAAATAAAGTTCAAGCATGTGGGGGACAAGACCCATGTTTTTGGTACCACAAAATATCACATGCCATCACATGTTGCACATACAATCATAACAAAAGACAAGATGTTTTGTGTCTCCACATGATATTGTCTTACAAAACCATTATAAAATAGATGAGAATGCCTTGTCTGTTGTAGAGCCTTCACCATTTGAGCCAAAATCTGTTTTCTTTATCTTCTGGTTGAAGATCCTCTCAGATATTCCTCTGTTCTTGTGATAAATCCTAAATGGTGGTTCAGCTGCACTTGGCTCTGCCACTTTCCTCTTCCTTCCTTGTTTCTTCAACTTTGGTGGTTCAGCTGCATCTGCCTCAATTGTTTTTCCCTTTGGTGTTGTTTCAGTTGCTGCTACACTTGGTTGTGCTGATACACTTTGTTCTGCTGTTGGTGCATCCTCAGTAAGTCTCCAACCTGGTTCACCTCTATCAACTATAGATTCTTGTGTTTGTACATATGCAGTGCCACATTCTTCCCGTGTGCTTGCAGATTTTGATGGAGTTATGCCATGGTTCTCAGACTCTCCATCCTCTCTTATTTTGTCCTGGTATTTCTTCTCATATCTTGCCTCTTCTTCAAGTGTCAACCTTACAACCTCTTCATCAAATTCTTCTTAAATTGCCTTTTTAGCTGCAATCCTTTTTTCTTCCTCTTCAATAAGAATTTGTTCCATGTACTCATGTTCCATATTCTTCCTTATTTCTTCCTCATTCATTTCCTGTAAATTGATAATTAGTTACTCAACAAGGTAAACATAAGGAAATTACAAAATACTAGCATTTTTGACAAGTATGGATACCTCTTCATCAACAAGCATTATGGTTACACCTCTCCCTCTACCCCTACCACCTCTGCCTTGGCCTCTACCACCTCTCCCTCTAGCCCTACCACTTTTACCACCTCTCCTTGTAGCTCTACCTCTTCCACCACTTGATTCACCTCTTTCAGTATTTGCATGAAATCTTGCAGCATTTGATTGACCTATACCATCACTTGCCTCACCTAAAGCACCACTTGCCTCACCTAAACCACCACTTGCCTGGCCTCTGCCACCACTTGCATCACCCATGCCACCATTTTCCTGACCTCTGCCTTCCCTAGAACCTCTACCACCACCTTTGTTTGAAGCATAACTATTAAAGTTTGGTTCTCTCTTTCTACCAGGCTGCTTTTTCATCTGTGGTGGTTTTGGTAGTTGTTCCTTATCACAATTTCTTCTGTTATGTCCTTTTTCATAGCATTTACTACAAGTTATTTGTTTACCAACCCTACTTACTTGAGAATTGTTTTCAAACTTAGCCTTAACTCTATTTTTCCTTGGTCTGCCTGGCATCTTTACAACAATGGGTGGAAGTAGTGGTTTATTGGGTTGTCTTTTCCACATGTTACTACCATATATTGGCTTTATGCTAAACTGGTAAGCCTCAAACCACCTCTCTTGGCTATACCAGTGATCAACCCCTTCATCAGGTTCCTTATTCAAGAACAAGTAAGCTGCCACAGAATGTACACAAGGTATACCTGAAAGTTCCCACAACTTACACATGCACTTCTTCAAGTGTAGATTAACTCCAAAACTGTGATCACCTTGTCTAACCTCTAGCTCCTGAAAACCACTTGGAATGACTATCCAGAACCTGCAATCATCACAACTAAGTTAGTATACATAAACTTAACAGACTGGTGTGATTCTATCTCTAATCTCTTTCTTTTTATTATACCTTTGTTGTTCTTTCAATATCTCTAATCTCTTTCTGATAGATGGTGTGATTCTATCTTCCAAGTTCATAGCCTTTGTTTTCATCTCTACCAATCTTTGCATAATATAGAGCCTTATGTCTTCTAGCATTGTGATGATTGGCTTTGTTCTTTGAACAATTATTGCTCTGTTAGAACTTTCTGCAATGCCAGTTTCAAAGGATGCACATTTGGAATTCAGGTCAAAGAAGGCTCTGGACCAAGAGTTTGGATTCCTCTCTACAAGGTAAGTATATGCCTCAGGAATAATGGCCTTGATTTGATCCATGTTGTTATAGAAGATGGATTCCACTGTTGTACCAGCTGCTAGCCAAAACAATCTCTGTAACTGCACCCCACTGAATTTCTTCTTAAAATTTTCAAATACATGTCTTGTGCACTTCCTGTGTTCAGCATTTGGCAACCAATCAGATACAGCATCAAGTAACCCCTGTATCAAAAAAGATTCATGTAAGTTACAAATTTTTATCAAAACATTAACTTATCCAAGCATTTTGTAAGTTACAAAATTTAGTATATGTACCTTATGTGAATCTGATATTACTGTGATACCAGTACCATGGCCTAACTCCAGGTCTTCTGCTAACAAGGATATGAACCAGCACCAATTTTCAGCATTCTCTACCTTTACCACTGCCCAAGCAATGGGGTACATCTGATTATTTGCATCCCTCCCAATAGCTGTGAGCAGCTCTCCTCTGCAAGTGTGTTTTAGAAAACACCCATCTAACCCAATCACCCTTCTACAACCTGCTTTCCAACCATCTTTGACTCCCTTAAAACAGATATAAAATCTTCTGAAGTATGTGTTCCCATATTTTGTTTCCTCATCATCTAATATACAAGTGGAACATGGATTTGTATCTAAGATAGCTGATTCGATAAAATATATATAATATAATATCAAATAGTAATAGTATAGTGAGTATCCCGTTTGATAAAAAATTGATTGAGGACAAACCATATTTTATCTCCCGGATGTCGTATCCTGACGAAGTGTGAATTGAAAACCTTGTTTCGGTTCGTGATCGCGTGTTTGAATAATCAATATTTTAGATTTGGATTCTAAATCTAAAAACGCAAAGTGAAAACACATAAAAGGCACGCTAATCTATAATTAAAGACACAACTAAATTCTAACAACAATTAAACACTTAACGATTAATTAACGACTAACGGGCTAACGGATAAACAAAAATTATCAAAATAAACTCAAAATCTTAAAATGCAAATTTCTTAATCTAAAATGACTTAAAATAATTTTTAAAAGATAGAAAATATTTTTTTGACTTTTTAATCTTATTAAAACTATTTTCTTAAACTAATCATACTAAA
Organism: Tanacetum coccineum; assembly: GCA_026074375.1. Lineage (NCBI taxonomy): Eukaryota > Viridiplantae > Streptophyta > Magnoliopsida > Asterales > Asteraceae > Tanacetum > Tanacetum coccineum. Next base: position 4,168 of record BQNB010058797.1, read on the forward strand.
AATTGAATTAAAATTACTAAACTTAATCCTAAATTTTTGAGAAAAATTATAAAAGTACTAGACACTAACCTTAAGGTTTATAAAGAAAAATAATATTGTGTTATCGTAACCAAGAGTCGGGAATTGGTTAATGTGAGACCGTATCATACATTATGGATGGGGGTAACGTTCCTACCTAGTGTTTTGTTGTAATAATCCGGGTGTAAACCCGTTTTTTGTTTTTATCGCTAGCCCAGAGAAGATGTGATGTAGGCAGTAGAGCATAAGTTCAAATTGTTGTCAGTAAATGTGTCCCTTTATTTTTTAGATAAGTCACGTAATTCGGTTTTAAAAGTTTTATTGTTGTCCTAAAACCTATGTCTCTCCACCACCCATTGTGTTAACATTTTAACGCATATTTTTCCAGTGAGCTTAATGGTCTAAGATAGATGAAGTTGGCTAGAAGAGAACCGTAGGATGCTTGGAGTTATTATCTTTCTGTTTGAAGTATTTGGTTTATGTTATTGCTGTCATTTATTGACGAGACCTTGCTTTTCTCATTAAAGACCCCAGTTAGGTTGGTAAATTTTATGGACGACTTTGTGTCTTTGCTTTTACTTTTAGTTTTCATTTTAGTATTATCTATATAGACACCGCATGTGTTGTAGATGATATCCAATCTTGTTTACGCCTCGCGTTTCGCCTTGGCGGTGTACAGATTGGTATCAAGCCTAGTGTATAAGAGAACTAGGTGGTTGAGCCTAACTATAGCTTAAGTGTACCCTCCATATAGTTGCATTTTAAGGCCATACGTGTTTGTGTACGTGTATAGATAGCCGTATGATCTCCGCTACCTAAAATCTTTGAAAATCTTTCTATTTTGAATTACTACTATATAATATATATTATACATTACTCATGTGAGGGAACTATAGTATATACCCCTTTGTTATTGTTTTAATCGTGCCTTCCCCTATCCTTAAGGGATATCGTTGGGAGATTTTTTTACTTCACTGGACTCGCGGAATTGGGTGACTTTTTGATAGAGAAAAGTCAAAGCCTAAGCGCGAGGCCCAACGAAGTAAGTATCCTTATTTATCTAACTCTATGCGTTGCTATAAACCGAGGATTGTATTTATAATTTTGGGTCACAATGTGACTTCTATTTTTGTTGTAGGTCATTTGGGAATTTAGGTTCGTTTAGATGGTATTATTATGTTGAGTTATATTTGATAATAATTAAGTGCTATGTGGTAAATATGTGTTATCAATAGATGTGCGGACTTGGAAGTAAGTACACGAGTGCAAAAGGAACCCTATTAATTTATGTCGCTAACATAATTATAACGGCAACAGCACGACGTGGACTGTAACTTTGATTGCATTGATCATGTTGCTTGTATGTAATTAATGTAAGGATTTAAGTCTGGGGATAGCTATGGTGATACTAAGTGTAGAGAGTGATTTGAGATCCTATTGAGGATGGTTGTATGTTAGAGAATTCCTTCGTCTTAGACCCATTGATCGATTATAAAGGATCGAGTTTTGGGAGTAGAATGGGAGGTTTCCTTCATCTATCGGTATGCGGATACATCGGATACCTGTTGGTAATTGTCGTCGTCGATTTCTTTAAGTTGTTCGTTTTAGCTCGAGTTTCGTCTGAAGATATCCAACTGTCTTGTTGTATTCGTAGGGTGTGATAATCAATAGATGCTTCTAATCCTCCGTTCGGCGTTTTGATTGTTTTTCTTTTGTCTCAAGGTAACGATACATTTTGGTTTGGATTCAAAAGACCGTTTGGTATGGATGAGTCCCTTATGGTTGTTGGTTTCCAGTCCGTGTCATTTTTCAAGTAAATTAACATTTTGGTATTGGAATCCTTAAGGTATTTTGGGAGTCTATTTTTCTATCATGATGTCTTTTGTTGCGAGTCATAAATTCCTTTTCAAAGTAATTTTGTTGTAGTCAATATCATATCGTTTAGGTGTAAAAAAAAAATCTTTTAAAAATAAATTATATAAATAAAATGCAACACATTTGTTTTAACCATCTTTTGATTTCTTTTATAAAATCATAATTAAAATAAGTTTATGAAAATTTTATTTAAATTTATTCTTACACTTAAAAAAAAAATTATTTGCATTATTAACCAAGGTGATTCTATTGTTTAAAAAAACAAATGATTGATATAAGGTTATGAGGGAAAGTTTCCTTAGGTAAAAATCAGTTTTGGTACAAAGGTTCTTAATCTTTTAATTAATGGGTCGTGGTACGTGGTATTATTCATTGAGTGTTTCTAGCATCGTTGATGCGTCTGTTAGGTCAGAGGTTCGTTTTTCTTGTTGACGAATATATTTGGTTCGGATTTTTTTCTTTTTGGAATCGTGTGATTTTTGGGTCCATACCAATTGGTGCATGTGAAGTTTGAAATTTCCTCATGGCATGGTTCTAGAGTTGATGGTAGGTCATATCTTCTGAGTGGTGCGACTAATAGTAGCGAAGCGAAGAATATATGGAAATCCAATTGGAATTGGATAGTTTTTTTTTTTACATTTGATTTAGTACCTTCTTAGTTTGGAAGCGTCTGTATTGCATGAAAGAAGAAAAGTGAGTAGTTTTGAAATGCGCATAGATTTATGCTCGAGTAGAGTGAGATAGAAAATTCGTATGTTATGTCACCAAAGGTAGGAAGTGCACGGGAGTGACAAAGATAAGGCTGTTTTTTAGGATGGCGCAATGTACACGTTTAAGTTAACGCAATGCCTTTTGGGTTAACCTATTGACCAGCGTTTTCAATTGAGTTAATGACCGGGGTGTGCATAGCTGTATATAGACAAGCTAAAGTAACTTATAAATACCGATGATATTTAAATCGAGCCCGAGTCTAAATAGAGTACTAGTCGCCACGTGAAGATGTACGTGGATCCACGAAGGAAAGAAGATACTAAGTTTTCACAACAATAGTAAAGCAGATCAAAGGGTGAAGCTTTCTAAATGTGTAAGGAATCAAATGGGTAAATGAAGCCTATCATGGCATATCCAGAAGGAACCAACTATTTTCCGTCGTAAATTATGACGCGCGAAGCAAGATTTTGATGCAAGCTTAGAAAAGAGATAAGGTGATTGTCTGGTACGTCGCACAATTGAAGGATTGCTTATGAAGGAAATTATGACTAACGTGGTATTATTTGCCATAAAATGCTTAAGGCATTAAGTGAACAAGACGTTGATAGTGATCTATACGAATTTTGAATGTCTCCCAACACGCTTTTAATCAAAAGGAGTGAAGCCAAGAAAGTGAGTTTCGAGCTAGATTAACGTACAACCGATCAAGGTTTTTAGAAAATTATGTTGTGGCATCAGATAAGATGTCACAAAGCAAAGAACGCGTCAACATAGGAGTTGGGTGGCTTGTACCAACAAGTGTTAAAAGAGATAAGGAGAGTGGTTCATATAATTGGTTTAGGAAAAAGGTACGGACCTCCATTGTGGAGAGATTTAAGGACCTTGACATTGAAGAGGCGAATACGACAAGTATTCTATCCAACCGGAGCGAAATACGAAGTTGTGTGGTTTTAGGTTTAACTAATCGGAAAAAAGCTGAGTATGGAAGAAGGTTATAGGCTAGTTGCGTAGTTAAGTGTTTAGCGAATTTGGCAGAGGAAGTTTGAGAATCAAGGTCTTTCAGGATTGTTTCTAAAACCTGAGTTACCCAGAGTAGAAGGTGGGAAAGGATACTAATGATATTGTTGTCAAGTTTTACCAAGTGTGAGTATAGGAAACGATACGATTGGGTGTAAGTCACATAGACTTACTAAGTCACCCCATTCCATAGCAATGCTTAGAAACAAGAAGGTAGATTATAAAAGTAAATTGGATATCACACTATGTGAGATGAGTTTTTCCCCTAATGTTGGGAATTATCCAATCGAGTATGGGATAAACTTCATATGAATCATGGGTAAGAAAAGGAAAGTATGTAACCATTTTAATGGGCTATAACTGGATAGAGTTGAGTTAAATGGAGTCGAAATATGGTACAAGAAACAACCACAAGAGTAGTGTAATACAGGAAATGCTCGAGGCAGCCAAATTTTGAAGGAGTTAACTTGGTAGTATAGAAACTTTTTGAAATTATTGCATGTAGGTTATGGGTGGTTTGAAGGCCTCACCTTGGAGAGGTGTAGTAACAGTTTGGAAAAAATACTAAGTTAAACCGAGTTATGTAAACCAATTGAAGATCCTTAGATGATTGGTCCTATAAGTTATCGGTTGAGAATTTTTGTCTTAAAACTTGAATTATCCACACTTGTTCTTGAGCAAGGAATCATTGGGATTTTTAGTTGAAGTTTGGTTACGGTAATGTTCTGTATGACATGTAGTATGCCCTTAGATGTGTTTGTGATTTTGGATTAAAGTTATTTTATGAATAAACTCCGAAGTCGAGCCGATCTTTAAAAACGTTGGGCTTTGTAAACAACTTATAACATGGTTTCAAGACAGTAACTTGCTTTGATGAGTTTCGAGACCGGTTTTTGAAAATGATTGTGGTCTTTTGGAACACAACGAGAAATGTTCTAAAGAGTTACCTTGATGACGGGCGAGGTTCAGGTAGAAGGAGATTCTTTTCCGTGTGTGGATTTGTTGTGTTACTAATTGCACCCTTATGAGGGTAAGCAAAGTCATTAGCAGTTGGATTCTGATGGTAAGAAGTTTGGATGTGATTAAGGTTGACAAGACTCTATTTTGTCAAGGAACCTTTAAGTTTGTGTACCTAGTAGGGTCAGAGTTAAAGCATATACGATAGATTAGCCGAAAGTTCATTATGATTCTAAGGCGTGTCCAGCGTTACTTAGGAAGACGTCATAGTGATCAGAATGAGTTCTAAGTGTCCCACAGTTGTTTGTGTCGAAATAGCTAATCCTCCGAGTAGTTAAATCTCGGGACGAGATTTTTCTCAAGGTTTGGGATAAGTAAACAACCATGACCTTGAGCAGTTTAGTCAAACCGTTAATGTTGAGACTATTGTGTCTGTAGCAATGATGGGATTAATGGGATTCTATGTGTTTATGGTGGGCTTACAATGTGTTATGAGAAATTGCGAATCCAATCTATTGGTTGTTTGATCATCTCAATGAGATTGGATTGATGGTTGAGTTCATTTCGTTCACTTTTGGAGTGACGAGGGAATGATTATTGAGATTTTAGCGTTTTTATGATTAATGTGTAAGTATATATACGTATACGTATTTTGCGTTAGTTATTTAAGATAGGTTTAGCGTTTAGAATGTTAGATTAAGAAATGTAAAATTTCTATTTTTAGAAAGTTAGGTTGGAAATGAATAATTATTTTTAGAAAGTTAGTAAACTGCGTTAATACAAAAAGGAAGAGTTAAATTAATTAAAGTTTTTATAAAAACTTAAGGTTTTAAATGTAAATATAAAATAAAAAAAAAAAAAATATATAATATTATAAAAAAAATTTGCGCCGGTTTAAGGTTAAAAAAAATATAATATAATTAAAATACTAATCCTAAATTCTAATCATAAAACCTAGTAGACTTAGCTAAAATTCTACCTAAGTGCCCTAAAATAATAAACCAAGAACCCTTAATCCCCATTCAAACTTTGGCCGGCCATAAGGCGAGAAAAAAAGAGGATCGAAATTTTTTTGGTTTTCGCTTTAAGTACGATTCCCCGACCTTTTAATCTCGTCGTCTAATTATTGTCCCAGTAACTTAAATTGTGATGAATTAGGTTTAAAAATAGGGTTTATATAGTTTAGGGTAATTAATTTCCAGAAGGTTTATGATATTAGAATGTTATCTTAATCAATAGATAGATTAGATTAGCGATTGAGCATGCGTTCGGGTTTTAGGATCAACAAATTAGATGCGTAATTCACTGCATAAAGTTAGGCAGTCTTGTATCGAGCATAACTCGTCATAAACAGATCAATAAATATCTTACTAACATACAGGAGATAACCTCAGAGAGTCTACGTTACTAGAAAATCCGGCCTCATAAGTTTTTTGATGGGTCGGGAATTGGGTTCGAAATGGTCATTACACAAACAGTGTGTAAATCATGACGAATTTCAGTTGGTTTTGGTTTTGAATTTTTCTAAAATACTAGACACTGAGTTAGAGGCTCTAAATCACGTGGAAGTTATTTTATATTTTGTGGTGACCTCAGAATTTTTGATAGGTCATAGTGTGTCTAAGTTGGTAATTAAATGCCATACATACAGAGGTCAGATTCAAGACGAATTTTTAAACACTTGGATTAGTTGAATTTCTAAGGGGTTATTAATAAAAAGGGTAGTGACATTTGGGAGAACAAAGAGAGGACAGTAGACATATATTTAGCATGGTTGAAATTTTTGGTTTTGAATTATGGTAGTGTTTAAGTAGTGCGTTAGGTCACGCAAGTGAAGAAAAATTCTTCCTAAAACCAGAAAAGTTAAAGAGTAGCATTTAAGTAAAATGAATATGTTAAGAAATAGGTAAAGGATTTAAATGATTATAGGACTAGATAATACCTGGGTATCCATCATAGTTTGAAGTAACATCATATTAAGTTGAATACCTAATTGATGGTAGCTACTAATGTTTTAAAATTGTTATATTGGTCGTGAGATTTTGTGAAGTTTTTTGATTGGATCTTGTGGAAGCTCAGCTTCATGATGAGTTTCAAGTCCCATTTTTAATGGTCTTTACATTTTGGGATGAAAATGACTTTATGATCTAAAAGATGTTTTGAATGCTGTGATTATGTGGTTAATGGTGTATGGACAATATGTTACTGTTATATGACTTATTGTTGCATGTTGATTGTGATATTGGTGTTATCGTCTACTCACGTAGGCAAGACTTGGGATTTATCCCGAGTAATAATGTGGTGTTATCGTCTACTTATGTAGGCATAATACTTGGAGCTGATAAACTCCTTGTGATAATGGTTATCGTACCAAGATCTGGAATTTGGGTATTGGTCCTTTCCATGGACTATTAGTGTATCGGGGTACGTTACTACCCAATTGTTGTAATGATCGAGGGTAACGGTTCCTACTCATCTATGTTGATTGCATGTTATCATAAGTTCATATATTGCTAAATTGTCCTATATTGGTTTGATAATCACAGAAATTCGGTTGTTTAAAAGTTTTATTGTTGACCAAGAACCATGATCACTCACCAACCATTGTGTGGCGTTTTAAGCATCAGTATATCATGTGAGCTAAAGGTGTGCTCAGATTTAATGAAGTGCTAGGAAGCGACCGTCGTATGCATGGGAGAAAAGTTATGCTTACTTGTTTGAATGGATTTATGTTTTTTTATTTTTTGCATTTCATATATTGACTATACCTCTTTCTCATTAAAAAAGACACCATTAGGTTTTGGGTATTTTATGACACATTGTGTCTTTGCTTTCTTAGTTTTTTAATTTAGTATTCTCTATAATATTGACAGCCCATATTTGTTATAAATCCATTCTTGGTTTACGCCGCGCGTTTCCCCTTGCATGTGTGACATCCAGTCATAAATTGGCATCACCATCCCACCACATGCCTGACCTTTGCCCTCCCTAGAAACCTCACCACCACCACTGTTGAAGCATAACTATTAAATTTTGGTCATCTCTTTCTTCCAGCGCTTTGTTCATCTGTGGTGGGTTTGGTAGATTGTTCTTATCATAGTATCTTCTGTGTATGTCCTTTTTTCATAGCATTTACAACAATTAAATTTGTTTTACCAACCGCTACTTACTTGAAGAATTGTTTTTTTTCAGACTTCGCCTTAACACGTATTTTTCCTTGGCCTGCCTGGCATCCTTCAACAATGGTTGGAAGTAGTGGTTTATAGGTTGTCCCTTTTCCACATGTTTACTACCATAATAATGACTATTATACTAAAACTGGTAAGCTCAAACCACCTCTCGTTGGCTAACCAGTGATCAACCCCGGTTTATCAGGTTCCTTTCAAGACAAGTAAGCTGCCACAGAATGTACATAAGGTATACCTGAAAGTTCCCACAACTTACACACGCACTTCTTCAACTGTAGATTAACTCCAAAACTTTGATCACCTTGTCTAACCTCTAGCTCCTGAAAACCACCTGGAATGACTGTCTAAAACATGCAATCATCACAACTAAGTTAGTATACATAAACTTTAAGGGTTAATGACTGGTAAAGGTAAGACAATGTTTTATTTTCTTTTTGTTATACCTTTGTTGTTCTTTCAATATCTCTAATCTCTTTCTGGTAGATGGTGTAATTCTATCTTCCAAATTCATAGCCTTTGTTTTCATCTGTTCCAATCTTTGCATAATATTAAGCCTTATGTCTTCTGGCATTGTGATGATTGGCTTTGTTCTTTGAACAAGTATTGCTCTGTTAAAACTTTCTGCAATGCCATTTTCAAAGGATGCACATTTGGAATTCAAGTCAAAGAAGGCTCTGGACCAAGAGTTTGGATTCCTCTCTACAAGGTAAGTATATGCCTCAGGAATAATGGCCTTGATTTGATCCATGTTGTTATAGAAGATAGATTCCATTGTTGTACCAGCTGCTACCCAAAACAATCTTTGTAACTGCACCCCACTGAATTTCTTCTTAAAATTTGCAAATACATGTATTGTGCACTTTGTGGAGATCTTTTAAGCCCATCTAGGATATGTTTTACAGATAATATAAATATGCACAGCGGAATAATAAGAACAGTATATTATCAAACAAGGTTTTATTATCATACGTTTCCATTTTGCCCCAAATCTATACTTTGAGACTACTAACTAACTATTAACTAAATAACTGTTAACTAACTAATTACTGTGTACACACACAAACACGTTTACTAGACTCTCATTGGGAGAGCTTTATATATCTGGATATACAAAACTATGTGTTTATGATCTCTTTATATAGAGAGAGACCATAAGACTTACAAAGAAAATTAATTCCAGTCAACAATTGTATTAAATACTTAGTCAATGTATTTAATATGGTTGACTAAATAATTAGGAAACTAAATCAGCATTAATCTTCAAGTTGTAATTAATCTCCAATCAGCATTAATTGTTGTTTGACTGCATTGAATGAGAAGATAACTAATGTTTGACTTCAAATCTTCTAAAATCCCATAATGCTAAATTAGTTCTTCTTGTTTCATTCTTTTGTTCTTTTGTCTCATCAAATCTGTAAATCCCAACACACTTCACGTGTTCAGCATTTGGCAACCATTCAGATACAGCATCTAGTAACCCCTGTATCAAAAAAGATAGAGCTTATTTCCATTAGTAATGTTACAAATTATTAATCAAGAACATTAACTGTATACAAAAATTAGTATATGGACCTTATGTGAATCTGATATTTACTGTGATAATAGTATCATTGCCTAACTCCAAGGTCTTCTGCAAACAAATTAAAGCAACACTACAATTTTTAGCATTCCCGTACCTGAACCACTCCCAAGCAATGGTGTACATCTGATTATTTACATCCCTCCCAATAGCTGTGAGCAACTCTCCTCTGCAAGTGTGTTTTAGAAAACATCCATCTAACCCAATCACCCTTCTACAACCTGCTTTCTAACTATCTTTGACTCCCTTAAAACAGATATAAAATCTTCTGAAATATGTGTTCCCATATTATGTTTCCTTATCATCTTCTATACTAGACCCCTCCCCATCTTTGCTTGTTCCTTCACCAACTTTACAGCTTCTGGTTTTAACCTTATCAACCTTAAAGGTCAAATTACCTTTTTTAACTGTTTTTTGGTAGGTTTCTTACCCTGTTTGCATCCATCATGTGACTCTTTTATAACTGATTTCTACTTAACTTTTTTGTGAAAATTACCCTGCACAATCTTCCTGTTGACACATCCTCCACAATACATAAGCAACTCCCTCCCAATCATTCATTTAACAACAATTGATACCTACCAACCACCCCATAATTAGATAAAGCCAGCTTTAACTGTTCTGGATGGTCAAACCTCATACCTAATATGGGCTGCATTTCATTCCAAGGTTGTAAGGGATCATGTCTTGGATAAGCAATACCCCTCTGAATTTGGTGTCTAGGTTCTAAACCACTAGAGTCAGGGTCTTCAATGTGTAAGTCTTCATTAACAGGAATAGGTTCATTAATGAAACCTCTAAAGTTTCCATTGTTACTACACAGTTTAGTCAGAAAAGGGTCATTAGTGGTTATGTTCTTAACGACTACATCCTGCTCTCCCTCATGGTAAAAATCTACATAATCTATGACCTGTTCTTCATCACTAGAACAATATGCATCACTAGAATCAGGAGACTCATAATCCCTAGCATTTGAGTTTTTATAATCCATAGGATCATACCCATGATGCTCTACATACAAATCCACTACCCACTTGCTTTGATACCCAGTCTTTAAAAACTCTTGAACATCAGCATCATTTTCCAAACGACATAATCCTTGTTTTAGTGTTTTCCCAACTTTGCAATAATACAAACTACTCACAGGGGAATGAACCAACTTTCTAACAAGTTCACGTAAATTATCATACGACATACCTTCGAAGTCGAAATCAGTTAATTGTTTATGATCACCATGAATGTAGGAAAAGGGATACGGTGAGAAAATGCCATCGTGTTTTAAGTTGACTACAAAAACACGATTCTTATCCTTTTTACCTGATATTAGGTTACAAAGAGGGGAAAGAGTTAGTATTCAATAAAATATTTTATAAAATATAAAATCAAATTAGGGTTTATTCATAGTCATGATTAACATTACATTTACTCATGCTTATCTTGGATTGAAACAATTCACTTAATTTGATCGTTAATCGAATTAGGGTTTATGTGTGTGAGTGAAATTGGGGGAAATGACTTTAACTGTGTGGTTTGGTTTTATGATGTTGGAAAATTTATTAGGGTAGGTAAATCTGATGTGTAAATAACTCAGTGACATGGAAACATACGTGTAAAATAAATAAATGAATAATGTGTATTACCGGTAAAAATGGGTGACGTGGCGGTCTTTTCTGGATGGTGACCGGCTAAGGACGGTGACTTTTGAGGAGGTTTGTAACATTTGTACAAAATAGAAACTTAAGAAGGTAAGAATGATATTAAAAGCACCATCTTAGTAAGATGTGAAAATTTTCGAAAGTACGTTGGTAAATAATGACTTTAACCCAATATAAATTCAATCCTATCTTTTGTCATACTTTTGAAGATTTGTGATCAAATTCAATTCATTTCCAGTCTAACGAGTCTTTATACAAAGAACTTCCTTTTAGAGAAATAAATCATCAACATCGAGCTCATGGAAGCCTCCGCATCACCATTGTACGCAACTCGGCATGGGAAGGGCACTGGCGTCTTTTTGAGGAAAAGCTAAGCATGAGGAACGTGTCTTTTTTTCTTTGATTAAATTTCAAAAGGGTACGGTAAAAGAATGATAAGTCCGTATGTATTCCGCTAAATACAATAGAATTTGCGTAAACACATCTCCACACTGTATATTAGACGATAACATATTTGCCTACATGGCACAATAAAAGTCAAGTCATTTCCAAGTCATCAATGAAAATGCTTCGTCATCTCCATGTCACCAATATTTGACCAAGCAAAGCAATCCTCTTACAGTCTTGCTACAAAAGACGGATACCTATTCAATGAAAAAAAAACAATCATTTCACGTATGAATTCATATCTCGAATCTAACTAGAAGATCATAATCAAGCCTAAGTTCTAACAACATATCAACCATCCCAAGAAATAATTCATACATGAAATTTGCTACTTATTAAAAAGGGAAAATTGACTCTATTAGTTCTCTACTTTCAAATTTTTTTCAATCTAAGTACTATACAAATTTACACTATAAACAAATCACTAAACTTGGAAGTATTTTTTAATTCCTTCACCGGTCTTTTTTATTTTTAGGGTAAATTACATAAATCGTCCTTAAGGTTAACTTTAAATTACGAAAATCGTCTGTTTTTATACTTTTTTGTTATTTTTTTTAGTTTGCATATGTCTTTATACTTTTTTGTACGTTTTCATACATTATTGTACATTTTTATTCGTTTTTATCCGTTTTTTCATACTTTTTTATCAATTTTTATCTGTTTCTATACGTTTTTGTTCGTTTTTATACGTTTTTACTACTAACTCGTTATCGATGAATCAAAGACTAATAAGACTCGAATGTATGAATTTTTAAACAGTACGTGAGTATTTACTTGAGGTGACAGTGGTAGCTCCTACTTCCATATACGTGACCCCACCAGGCTTTTACATGCTCACGGTGGTTCATAACGGAATTCCAAGTAGATCGTTGTAGCTTAGATCATGTAGATTGCAGGTAAAATGCTGCTGCATACTCATGTTATTATGAGAAAAGTAAAAAAGATTGCTTGTTATTTTTAAAACACATGTATTTCAAATATACATACAAAAACGAATAAAAACGGACAAAAATAGATAAAAACGAAAAAAACGTATGAAGACGTACAAAAACGAATAAAAAACAAACGAAAACGGACGAAAACTCATAAAGGGACGAAAAAGTATAAAAAAGAATGATTTCCGTAATTTTGAGTTAACCATAAGGACGATTTATGTAAGTTACCCTAAAAATAAAAAAGCCTGGTGAAGAAATTAAGAAATACTTCTAAGTTTAGTGACTTGTTTATATTGTAAAATTATAAAGTACTTAGACTGGGAAAAAGTTGAAAGTAGAGAACTAATAGAGTGAATTTTCCCTATGTAAAAATAAATAGATTGATTGTTTGATCGAGGATTTAATTGATAATTAGGTCTTTTATCTTTTCTTCAAATGATTTCAGACTCGTTATAGTTTTTACACGAATTAATTAAATAACCAATAGGTAATTGCATATATACCCACTAAAACTTGCATATTTGCATATATACTGTAAAAAAATTATTAATCTCAAATAAACAGAATCTTGAATCTCAATTCAAGAAATAAAACAAACAATTACCAGAATTAATTGATCTCAATCAACCAAACAAGCTACCACTGCTAATTAGGTGTAGCTCTATTATCTATCTTGATAATAGTCTTACAAACACAAGAATCAAAAGATCAGGTATCAAGATGATCACAACTACAACGAGAGAGAGAGAATTATGGTTTTTTGATAAAGGGGGAATAGGAAAAAAGTAAATAAACAAAGTCTGCACTCCAGCTTATATAGGCTTCAATTATCCAAGAATCAAGCTTAAGCCCTTCAACTATCTAGCTCCATCCAAAGAGCTCCCAAACTAGAACATAACTGAAAACAAGAATGAAAAACAACACTATTAGTCCTTGTAGTTTTATCCAGGTCAAGTTACATTTTAATATCCCCCCTTAACTAGAACCTGGAAAACATCAATTAAACCCATTTTATAAACTAAAGTTTCATGTTGATTTTTGTCAAGAGCTTTTGTGAAAATATCTGCAGGTTGAGCTGTAGTGCTTATTCTTTGAGTCTTAATAACTACAGATAAAAAAATTTCCCTCACAAAGTGTAAATTAATTTTCAAATGCTTTGTTCTCTCATGATAGACAAGATTAGCTGCAATTTTAATTGCAGCTTGACTGTCACAATACAAATTCACAGGCAAAACTTTATCCCACTCAAGTTCTCTAAAGATCTTCAAAATCCAAGTTACTTCAGAAGTAACTGATGCCATTGCTCTGTATTCTGCTTCAGCAGAAGACTTAGCAAGAGTATGTTGTTTCTTACTCTTCCAAGAGATCAAAAAGCCATTTAGTTTAACACAAAACCCAGTAATTGATTTCCTTGTAGCAAGGCACTTAGCCCAGTCAGCATCCACAAAAGCTTCAAGAGAAGCTTTGGGTTGCCTGACTATATGAACACCTTTTCCAGGATTACTCTTCAAATATCTCAATACTTTTAGAGCAATCTTAATATGAGATCTTAAAGGCTTATGCATAAACTGACTTAAACAATAGACTGAATAAGAAATATCAAGCCTTGTATGAGTAAGGTAAATAAGTTTCCCAATAACCCTTTGATACTCAGTAATATTATCCAAAATCTTGTCAACCTCAGTAGGTTCATTGCTTATAGCCAAATTCTGCTCTAGAGGAGTAGCAGAAGGCTTACAAGCTAACAAACCATACTCACTTAACAAATCCAAGCAATACTTTCTCTGAGACAAACAAAGTCCAAGATCAGTTTCAAGAACCTCAATTCTCAAAAAATACTTAAGTTTACCCAAGTCTTTTATCTGGAATTTAGTTCTCAAAAACTCTTTAAACTTCTTAATCTCATCAATATTATTCCCAGTAACAATAATGTCATCAAAATAAACAAGCAAAGAAAGAAAAGTTCCTTTTTCAGACTTAGTGAAAAGAGAATAATCACTCTTACTTTGCTTAAAACCACATTCAACCAAAGTTTGAGTTAATTTGGCATTCCATTGTCTAGGAGCCTGTTTCAACCCATACAAGGTTTTTTTTTCAATTTGCAAACCCTTTTATCATCAGGACTATAGTACCCCTCGAGTAAGTCCATATAAACAGTTTCATCTAGTTCTCCATATAAAAAAGCATTATTAATATCTAACTGGAATAAACTCTAGTTATTCTGCACAGCCATATTAATCAAACACCTAACAGTAACAATTTTCACAACATGAGAAAAAGTCTCATCAAAATCAATACACTCTTTTTGATTATACCCTTTCACAACATATCTAGCTTTGTATCTTTTAATTTTACCATTTGATTTATACTTGATTTTGAAAACCCATTTCCCACCTATAGATTTTCTATCTTTAGGCAAGTCACAAAATTTCCCAAGTATCATTTCTATAAAGAGCATCCATTTCCTTATTCATTGCCTCAATCCGGTGCTGATCCTTACAAGCTTCCCGATAATTTTTAGGTTCAAAAGCTTTGTTTAATTCAGTAGTAAAACAAAAAATTTCAGATGTTAAGTTTGAGTACCCAACATATTTTTCAAGCCCATATTTTACTTTAGAATCAACAACATAATCATTGTATTTGTTAGGAAAAATAGTGTAACACCCCCAAAATGGGTGTCAGCGAAATATGATGTTCCGAGGGCATTACTTCATAATACCATTGCACAAGTCATGAGAGAACGACCTCTAAGTGTCGTTTGAAAAGTAATCTTGTATTGTTTAGACTCCAATGCACATCAAGCTATCACCTAGCTCTTAAGTACCTGAGAAAACATGTTTTAAAACGTCAACAATAATGTTGATGAATTTATAGGTTTATAAATTAAATGAGGCGGATAGCAAGATTTCCCTGTAATAAAGTAGCAATTACAATATCACAAAAATGTATTACGAAATGCACTAAGCTCATGACACTGAAGCTTAACAATGAATGTATATCAAGTACATTTAAATGAGGGTGCCCAATGTAGATGTTCAACCCGTAACATCTAGATGATCCGAAATGGTATACGTTCGTCGTTCCGTTCAACCGGAATACTAGCAAGTGCTACTTGCCTGAACGGAAGCGTCACTCCAAATAGATCTATTTATAACATTCTCACTTACAATCCAGTAATTAACAGTTCATGATGATGGGCATAGTGGGTTATAGTTACTTAGGCAAATTCGTAATATTTGAATTAAAATGTACTTGAATCCTTTTATAAAACTACATGATCTTATCCTTGAGATTTGATAAATGAAAGATGGGGACTATAAACTCACCTTAATGAGGTAGCAATGAATATAGAGCGAGCAAGGTAAATGGTACACGCGAAAACAATGCAAAACTCTATCCGCTACCTAAATGAATAAAACGCATATTACTAATCATGTAATGTACCACAATGTATGCAATCTTGTCCCTAGTATTGTGCTTGAGTTTGAGAAATATTACTTGTTTAAAATGTGGTTATTCATAAAAATTGGCCAAATGTATCAGATAATAATCTCTTACCATTAAACATGTAAATTATGATATCAGACATTTTAGAAACTAGGTTGTAAGTACTTTACTAGTTAATTCAATCGACACTTGGTTTGGTCTCTAAACGTGTCAAACAAATTGACAAAATTATAACAAAATGAATTTAAAAATTAAGTTTTATTGATGAAGTTTGGGGGACAAACGCAAAGTTTTACAATCAAATTCTGGGCTCGTTACTTAATGAATTTACAATCCAAAAGTGATTTTGAAAACTAGGCCAGGTTGTCAACAACTTTCGTTATTTAAGTTTTGTCTAAAAGTGTCGTTGGATATGTTAAAAACGTGGCCAAGGGAGGGGTGTCGCCACTGGGTTACAAGATAGAAAACTTATTTTTGGTTAAGTGTTTTCAAGTGACTTTTGGCTAACTTTGTTCGTGGATTACAAACTCGTGACTCAGTATTATGACAAACCAAAAATACTTTTGAAAACTAGGTCAGGAGTACAATAATTCATCTTTTATAAGTTTTGCAATTTGAAGTCGTTATAGTGATTAAAAACGAGGCTAAAGTAAGGGTGCATGACCCCTTCTGCCAACAGTTTCAACTGTTGGAACACGCAACAGCGGTACTAACTTTTAGTCCTATTTGCGAGTTCGTTACTTAACCTTACGACAAACTAAAAGCACATTTATAAACTATGCCAGGTCTACTATAACTTTCATTAATTAAGTTTTACGTTTCGAGGTGATTAAGCGGGTTAAAAACGGGTGTGAATGTGGTGGTGTCGCGACCTTCCAACAATATTAACTGTGAACACGCGACAACATCACTAACTTGAGACTCAGTTTGCGGGATCGATTCTTAACTGTTTACGAGGATTTAAGTTGCTAAATAAAGCCTACTATGTCAACTATAAAACGCCCATATTTGTTGACTCTATGTCTAAGTCTAAGTGGGTCAAAACAAGGCCTAAATTTGACCCAACAGGGCAGCTTTCATGCACATAAAATAACAGATTTGTAAGTCTATTTTTCGCTTCGTTAAAAAGTGTTAGAAGCTCAAATTCTTCATGAACGCTACTCCTATACTACATTAACGAATGATAAGCTCAGAAATTCCATTGGTTAAGTTTGTATACGGGTTTCTCAATGAACCCGTACACATCAGAAGGTTTAAAAAAAAGTGTTTTGCGTTTAAACTTGCAATTCGGCTAAGTATGATTAAGTATCTATATTTCGTTACAAATAGGTCTAGCACACGGCTTAGTAACAACATGTGGTTAAGAGTTCTACCAAATTAGTAGTTAACAAATTTAAGTTCTTTGTTTCTGCTACAGGAAAGATACAAAAGTGTATGTTTGCAAATGATAATCATGACGATAGGGGTCGTGTTCATATTAGTTTTAATAAAGTAAATTTCTCAAGCACAATAAATCCATATGACATGATTGCATAATAATGAATGGCAAATATTATGAACGTAAGACTCATAAATATTCGGCTGTGTGAAGAATAAAAACTAACGAAACCTTAATTTTGCTATAAACCAATTCGTGACCCCAACTGTTAAACTAAACGTCCCACAACGCTTTGTTCTCCACTCATGTACTTGTAACAACCCGTAGAACACCACTTGCTTGCTGGAACTTCGACCAAAAAGAAAACCCAAAAGTGACGAATTGGTTTTAGGGTTTTTAAGGTTTTGGTATATGATGAAGGATGTATAATGGTGTGGGTTTGCTTGCGTATGAGTGTGTGTGAGTCGAACCAGAATGACAAGAAAAATAAACCAAGTGAGATGGTGAAGTACGATACTGATGATGTTGTTGTTCCTTCTGGGTTTGCAAGAGGCCATATATATACTCGAATATTTTGCATGCTTAGAGATTCATTTATGGTTCACATTCTTGTGTTAATCCATATAAGGCAAGGTATTTTTAGGGGTGATACATAGTCAATGTATAGTGAATAAAAGTGGTTTACTGTTGGAGGCATGGGAAGCAGAACAAGAAAGAAAAGAATAGCTATATTGCACATGGGTGTGAGGATTTATAAAGAGAAAGGACATGGGCTTTTACCTGGTGTTATAATTTCGGTGTAGTTTGTTTTGAATGGGTTTTTACCTTGATAAAATTAAATGAATGTGATCATGTTACTTTTTCTTGTCGTAAATAAATTAAATAACGAATATAAGGGGATCGTGTAAGGTCCTAATGAGTTTAGTTGGCGTTTCTAGCTAAACGTTGAATTTTCTCGTCTATGCGATTTAACTACCGCGGTTTAAATGAATAGCTACGCGAAATAAACTAAAAAAATGAATTATGATAGTAATTGAAGTAGAGCAAATATAATAGGATTTCTTGAAATGTGGAAATGTTACAAACAGAAGCTCTTTCAGACCTTCTCAAAGGCTGATTATTTAAAACATGAACATGTTTAGTGGCATCATCAATAGCAATATCATCCTCAGATAATGATGTATTATGATCAGAGGTTGCAGCCCTCTCACTCTCACTTGCAGAACCATTGGAATGCTGAGAGTGCCTCAAATCACTCTTATAATGGTCAATTGTTGAACTGCTAGGTTGAGAGGAGTGGCTACCATCACTATGATCATGAGCATTTAAGCTGTTATCATCATAGGATGTGTCAGGACCCTCATGAACAACTTCATTAAAGAAGTTAACATGATTCAAGTCCTGACTAGTCTTTTCCACAGAATCATGTTTAGTTTTGAAAGGAAAAAACTTTTTAAAATTTTTTACATCTCTTGAAAAAATAAACTACTTTCTTTCAAGACTAAACAATTTATATCCCTTTTTAAAAGAAGAATATCCAACCAAAACACACATCTCAGCTCTGCTACTAAACTTATCATGATTGTTAAGAATAGTAGCAAAACAAAGACAACCAAAAATCCTTAAGTGCTTTAAAGAAGGTTTTTTATTAAAAACAAGCTCATAAGGACTATTCCCTTTTAGCACAGAGCTAGGCAACATGTTAATCAAATAACAAGCAGTAAGAATACACTCAGACCATAGATTCAGAGGAATTCCCCCCTGAAACAGAAGGGATCTGGCAACATTGAACAGATGCCTATGTTTCCTTTCCACAATCCCATTCTGTTGAGGAGTATAAGAGCAAGAAGTTTGATGTATTATGCCTTCAGATTCACAGAAATTCTTAAAATTATGATTAACAAACTCAGTTCCATTATCACTTCTAAAAAACTTAACAGTTTGTTTAAATTGATTTTGAATCAGGTTAAAAATGCACAGATCAAAAACTTTCTCTTTAGACTTAAGCAAGTAAACCCAAACTGCCCTGGTAAAGTCATCAACAATAGTCAAGAAATATGTATGACCTTCCTTACTAACAACCCTGTAAGGACCCCAAAGATCAAGATGCACAAGTTCACCCAAGACAGTAGACTTGTGCTCACTCAAAGGAAATGATTCTCTATTTTGTTTAGCCCTTTGACAAATTTCACAAAGAATATTATCAATATTAGTTTGTTCAAAAAACAAATCATTTTTTAAAATGGATAAAACCTGATCAAAAGGGTGGCCAGTCTATTATGCCAATTGATTTTAGAATTGTTTGAAAAATTTCCAAATCTTAACATATTACCTTCTACATTATCAAAATAGTACAAGCCATTAACTTGCCTACCAATCTCCATTATTTTCACATCCATCAAATCCTGTGACATTAAAAAACACTTGGACTCATCAAACCCAACAATAAACTTACTGTTTCTAGCCACCTTATAAACAGAAACAAGAGTGACAGAATATTCAGGGACAACCAAAACATCATACAGAGTTAAAAATTTAGTTAAATTGAGATTGCCTACCTTAGTGATCAAAGCTTCTGTTCCATTAGGATGAGAAACTTTGATTCCCAAATAAGAAATATCAATGGTATTAACCAAATTTTCATCAGTGTATGTCAAGTGTTGGTTGGCACCTGAGTCAAAAATAGTACCAGTCTGCCCATGAGCAGGTTTGGTACCAATACTTGAATTAAAAATTTTATTAAAAAACTTGTTGTTATTGAAAACAATACCTGCCATATTAGCTTGAACCCCATTGCCTTTATTACCCAAAGAATTTTCTTTTATTAAGGAAATAAGTTTAGAAATTTGTTCATCAAAAAAGGTGGAGCTAGAACCAGTAGAATTATTGTTACTTATGAATCTTCTATTAAAATTTTGATTATTCTGATAAGTATTAGAAGAATTATTCCTTTTTGCAAAATCAGGAGGATAACCAATTAACTTG
Source organism: Tanacetum coccineum (assembly GCA_026074375.1). Lineage (NCBI taxonomy): Eukaryota > Viridiplantae > Streptophyta > Magnoliopsida > Asterales > Asteraceae > Tanacetum > Tanacetum coccineum. Next base: position 24,360 of record BQNB010058797.1, read on the forward strand.
AAACATCTGTCCATAGTATGACCATTGAGCCTATAATTCACACACACCAAGAGAACCCCCCATTGGGTCTCCTATTTCCACTATTCACATGTCTAGTCACATTAGAAGGACTGGAGTTTCTAACAGAAGCTTGAGGCCTCTGAGCATTATTTATGTTTCCCACATTAGAATTAAACACAGAGGACTGAGATCTCTGAGATGTTCTAACACCAGAACTAGAACAACCCTATAAGACTCCTCACTAGAAATAATAGCATAAGCACTCCTGACATCAGGCAATTCATCTCTAGAAAGAATATTACTCCTTATTTGCATATAACCATCATCAAGACCCATCAAAAACTACATAAGTTTCATTAATTGATTATGCTTTTTAAAATCCTCAGCAGCATGACAAGTATATCTATGCAATTGAGCAAGAGCATCAAATTGTTTCTATAGAGCATTTAACCTATGATAATAGTCAGTAATAGAGGAACCATTTTGACTTAAATAATTTATCTTATGATGCAAATTAAAAGTCACAGAACCATCTACTTTATCACAGGTTTCCTTTAATTCATCCCAAACATGTTTAGCTCTTTTTGAAAAAATTTGACCCAAAAACAGTTCCTCAGAGATAGAGTTCAAAATCCAACCCAATACAACAACATTAACTCTATCCCATTGCCTTCCTAAAACCTTATCAGTATTAGATCTTCTACAAGACCCATCAATAAAAACCAGTTTTGTTCTTTCCCTCTAAAGCAAGAAGCATGGCACAAGACCACACTTGATAGTTCTCAGTATCCTTAAGTTTCACAGAAACAACAGTAAGAGTAGCATAATCATTAGGATGTAAATGTAAAGGACTACTCAAATAAAGCTTACTAATCAAAGTAGGTTGATCATCATCAGCCTCATACTCATGATCAGAATAACCATGCAAAGACATGATCAAATAAACAATTAAAGATATATAAAACAAAGCAAGATAAAGAAGAAGAAGTTCCCAAGCTTTAACACCACTCAAGATGGCAGATCAAGGGCTGACAAACACAATTATAACTGTTGATAAAATATAATGCCTAAAAACATTAATAATATTTTTTCACATCTTTACGTTTTGATAATCACAAAATATAAAAACGTTCAACGTAAAATTAAACGTAAACAAGTATTTAGTAGTAAATTCTCATTTCAACAATTACATCACTTAAAGGTATGAATAAATAAATGCTTAATGGATTTATGATCAAAGGAAATTTTTATTCAACCTCAAACTTTTATAAAATGTTGTAAACATGTTTATAAACTTACAAAACATTTTCTACATTTAAAAGAAATGTTTTATTCAAAATAAACATTTTGAATTTCAAATTTTCGAACCTAAAACGGCTAGAAAAGGTCCAGTAAACACCTCCCCTGGATAGGACAAAAAAGAGGAGCGTCTGAAAGGGGCGGCCCCCTTAAATACATGGGCGGCCCCCTTAATTATAAGGGGGCCGACACCCTATTTAAGGGGGCCGGCCATAGACTCCGCTCCTCCTTCTTGTCCTATAAATACTGGACTATTCCTCAACATTTTTCTCACCTTTTGCACTCATTCTTTCTGCTCAAAACAGCCCACTTATCCTCTCTAAAATCCTTTGATCATTTAATCATAAAGCTTTGTTTCCAAGTGATCCAAGCTATATTCCTCAAGTGCAAGAGAAGAATACTTCCATCATCAAGTGAAGAAGTATTACACCTTAGTGTGCATAGCAATCTTGTTGCATTCATATCACATATTTGTAAATCAATTGTATATCTTGTAGTTGTGTGTAGTAGCTAGATCTTGGTGATCTTTGTAAGTATAGTTAGATCGTTGTGATCTTACCAAGTAGTGTTAGGTAGTTGTGATATAAGTAGTGTGGTGAAGTGAAGTCGTGAAGTTGTGAAGAAGTCGTGAAGTTTTAAAGAAGTCGTGAAGTTGTGAAGAAGTTGTGAAGTTGTGAAGAAGTCGTGAAGTTGTGAAGTCGTGAACAAGTCGTGAAGTTGTGTTGTGATAGATTGGTTCTAGCTAAGATTAGAACTCGACATTTAGCTTAGTGTCGTAAATTGATATAAGCAACGTTGTGTACGGTTTTCTCCGCCATAAGGGAGTTTGTTGACATAGTGAAGAAAACTCTCGAGTTTGGTGCTCGGGGAGTGGAGTAGGGCGAAGAGGTGCTTCGTTACCGAACCACTATAAATCCTCGCGTTGTGGTTTGATTGTTCTTACTCTTATCTCTTGTCTTACTTTATCATTTCATATATTTACATTGTTCATATTGTGCAAGCATTGAATTCACAAAAAGGTCGAATCTAAGTTTTACAAACATACATAAAACTTAAATTTAAAAAGCGGTAAACTATTCAACCCCCCCTTCTAGTTTTCCACAGAAGATCTAAATGATACGCCACCTTGCCCACTCGTTCCAACACCTCAAACGGACCATAATATCTTTTAGACAACTTGTTGGAGAGCCGTTTAGCTAAGGTGATTTGACGATACGACTGTAACTTAACGAGCACCTTGTCACCCACATTAAATTCTACTCCACAATGACTTTGGTTAGCTTGCATTTCCATTCGGTTCCTCGCATCAAACAAATTTTCCCTAAGTTGTCGCAACAACACGTCTCGCTCAACCAAAACCTCATCGACCGCCGCCACTTTAGAAGAACCGGGCAGATACGGAATAATACACGTGGGTACACACCCATACAATGCTTGATAAGGAGTAATCGTGATACTGCTATGAAAACTTGTATTATAACTGTATTCAGCCCATGGTAACAAACGTACCCATTGGTGAGGACGATCTGATACCATAGCCCGCAGGTATTGCTCAAAACCGTGGTTAACAACCTCTGTTTAACCATCTGTTTGCGGATGTTATGTCGTACTAAGGTTCAATTTTGTTCCACTCGCTTCAAATAACTGCTTCCAAAATTTACTAACAAAAATAGGATCTCGATCAGATACTATAGTCTTGGGGAACCCATGATGCTTAACAATCATAACCATGAATAATTCAGTCGCTTTTGATGCGTTAAAACTAGCAGGTAAAGTGCCGAAGTACGCATATTTAGTTAAACGGTCCACTACTACAAAAATAACTGTTGAGCCTTTAGAAGCGGGTACCCAATAATAAAATCCATGGAAACATCCTCCCATACCACGGTTGGTGTGGGCAACGGTTGCAATAAGCCACCTGACGCCTAGGTCGAATATTTGGTTTGTTGACAAACCAAACACTTTTCAATAAAGTCCTCAACCGATGTACGCATCCCTTTCTAGTAAAATAATGCAGCCAACCCCACTAACATTTTCTTCAAACCCCTATGGTCCCCACTTGGCGTATCATGAAACTCGAATAATAAATCTTCTTTTAACTTAGACTGGGCTCCAATGAAATACCGACCTTGAAACAGTAGCAATCCCTGCTCACGTTGAAAATCTTCCAAAACCTCGCCTTAATCCAGCCGTAGGTGAATCTGACAAAGCTCGTCTAAAGTCACATTCTCCCATCTTAAATCCTCCAGCAACCCTACAATAAGACGACTCAAAGCCATAAAGGCTGTCGTGGCATCTTCGTCTTCCTCAAATACGCTTGACAACGCATCCGCTACTACATTTGTCGGACCCGGCTTATACTCAATAGCAAAATCAAACCCCATAAGTTTCCGTACATACTTCTACTGAATGGGTGTTTGGATCACTTGTTGCATTAACTCCTTGATACTTCTCTGATCGGTACGAATGGTAAACCGGCGCCCAACCAAGTATTGACGTCACAAGGGGTGCTCACGGTCTAAAAACCAGACCGGACCGAAACCGACTTTGTCCAAAACACCGGACCGAAGACTGGACCGAAATCGTCTGGTTCGGTTCGGTCTTTGGTCCGGTCTAACAAGGCATAATTGTCGGTTTTTTCGTAAGACTAAACCAGACCAGACCGGACCAGACCGACCGGGCCGAAGACCGAAAAGAAGAAAAAGGTTGGACCGAGGACCGGACCGAAATAGGTTCGGTCCGGTCCGGTTCGGGCCGGTTTCTCAGTCCGGTTCGCAGTTCATTTTGCTCACCCATAGACGCCACTTATAAATGGCCTTGACAATAGCAAAAAGTTCTTTTTGATAAGTCGCTGCGATCCTCATACATGGCCCATTTGCGAATAAAATAGCCGAGTGGTTGCCCTTTTTAAAGTAAAACAGCACCAATCCCCACAGCAGAAGCATCGGCCTCAATCACAAATGTGTCTTTGAAATTTGGAAGACCTAATATCGGTGCATGAGTTAGCTTATCTTTAAGTGCCCGAAAAGCCTATCCTTCTGATTCACCCCATTTAAAGCCATTCTGAAGAAGATTAGATAAAGGCGCGATAATAGTGACATAATCTTTAATGAACCGTGTATAATACCTAGCGAGCCCAAGGAAACCTCGCACCTGATGTTGTGACGTGGGAACAAGCCAATCATTGACGGCAGACACTTTCTTCGGATCTACTTCAACACCATGACCAGAAATAATGTACCCAAAATATTCGAGTGTTGTAGCTCCAAATACACACTTCGCTAACTTAACATAGAAATGTTGATCCTGTAACCACTGAAAAAACATACCAAAGATGGTCTATGTGCGCCGTAAGAGATGTACTATAAATCAAGATATCATAAAAAAACAATCACGAATTTGCGTAAATAAGAAGAAAATAACCGATTCATGGTTGCTTGGAAAGTAGATGGCGCATTGGTAAAACCAAACGGTATGACCAAAAAATCATAGTGCCCATCATGCGTACGAAAGGCCATTTTGTACACATCCCGGTAATGGACCCGACTCTGGTGATATTCGGCCCGCAAATCGAGTTTGGTAAAGATCACTGCCCCACCTAATTCATCAAACATCTCATCCATTGTTCGAATGGGAAGTTTTTCTATAACTGTGGCCTTATTTAATGCGCGGTAATCCACACAAAAATGATAACTTCCATCTTTCTTTTTTACTAACAAAACAGGCGATGAAAAAGGACTATGGCTTACACGAATGATCCCTTGGCTCAACATCTCTTCAACTAATTTCTCCATTTCCCCATTTTGATAGTGTGGATAACGATAAAGCCGCACATTCACAGGTTTGGTATTCGGATATAAATGTATACGGTGATCAATACTACGATGTGGAGGAAGAATATTGGGTAACTGAAAAAGAGTTTCGAATTATGCAAGAAGTTGCTCGATCTCTTGATGCATATGAGCCTCGACATCATGTGAACTACCCTTTTCTTCTGCACCACGATCCAATTTATACAACTCATACACCTCATAAATTTCTTCTGATTCCAATAATGCTCGCATGCGATGCAAACTTATACGCTTCATGCAGAAGGTCTCCTCCCCAGGCAACGTATACCCATGATCTAACCATGTAAACTCTATTGTTTGCCAGGTTTTTGCGAAATTTGACAAGTTTTTGCAACCATTGTATACAAATACTATATACGGACCCTTTATGAGAAGTACGTACAAATCCACATCCATACGTAACCCTTGTATGTCTATTGTAACCTAGGTATACATATTTTCACACAAAAGAATTTCACCACTACCAATGTAAACCTTAGAGGGTTTCGTACCTGTGATCGGTAGATGCATGCTTTCCACGACCCCCGGTTGCACAAAATTGTGAGTACTTCCATTATCGATAAGAATGTGCACCCTTCCTGATCCTAACGTGCCTCACAATTGCAACGACCGTAGACTACCATGGCCTACCAATGAATTCAAGATCTATATATCACCACTCTCCATAGCGTCCTCATGCTCTACGTCTCCCAAATGCCCCGTATTCTTCCTCGTCTACCATCAAAAACAAAAATTTGCCCGGACACTTATGTCTGGGTACCCACTTATTATCACAATTAAAGCACAAGCCCTTACTAAGACGATCTTGTCGCTCGGCTGGAGATATCCACTTAATAAGAAGTGGTGTTGCCCCCAAATTATTCCCCACCTTAACAGGCGTGGATACGAAGATTGTTCAGCGTTTTCTAGTCAAGTTATGGTAAAACGCGGTGTTGTCTTCGTTAGGGTTTGTGATCTACTAGAAACTGCCGATCTACTAGTTGGTGGGGTCACCCCTTGATCCTTCAAACGTGCCTCCGTAACCCTAGCTAACAAAAAGTATCACCAAGAGATGTTGGTTTGGAGACCAACAGCTCACGTTGCAATGAGGGTTTAAGCCCCGACACATAAAAAGAGATAAGTAAACCCTCACATATATTAGTTACCCGATTCATTACCTTTTCAAATTCACCTTGATACTAAGCAACCGTTCCCGTTTGTAACAATTTGGTTAGCCCCCCTTGAGGATCTTCATACTTGCATGGTCCAAAACGATTTCGCACACTCTCTAAAAATCCATCCCACGTAGTTATTAAATGGTTACGTGTCATCTTACGGAACCACTCCGCTGAGTCACCTTCGAGATTAAAGCCCACGGTCCTTTTACCTTTTCAAAGATCACCTTGTTACTAAGCAAACAGTTTCTTAGTGTTTTTACTTTCCGTTTGTAACAATTTGGTGTTGCCTCCTCTTGAGAAAATCTTCATACTGGCATGGTCCCAAAACGATTTCGCACTCACTCCATCTATAAATCCATTCCACGCTAGTTATTTTTTGTACTTAGTTATGTCTTTTATCACTTTTGGTTTGTTATTTATTCTTTACGTGTTCATGCTTACGGATCCACTCGCTGAGTCACCTTCGAGATTTTTAATAGCCCTACGCGGTCTTCAACTTGTTTTTTTTTATACTCCTTATACAATTTCTTTTTTATTGTTTCTGTTTTTAATTTGAACAGCCGAAGGTTGCCTTAAAGGAGAATAATACCTCATTGATTGAAATAATCAACTGTCCGGACTCGTTTCCCTGATAACTTCTTTTTTTTTTTGTTTCGTCGGCACAGTCCAACCGCATTGAATGACAGTTGGAATCGGTGATCCTAGATCACCTCCATCCTGACGGGATTGGAATTTCATATTTTTTGTTTTACGTTTCATTATGAGTAGTCGAGTGGCTTATTGTTTCGCTAACTCGGCGTTACAACGACACGCAAACCTGAGCCTGGAAGGCTGTCTTTTTTTTGTCGGCATTGTTTGTTGCTGAGTTGTCTTTCTTTCTTTTTATTTAGTGCTTCTGCTCCTTTAGTAGAGCAGTAGTTAAACGAATTTTCTCCGCGTCATAATGACCAAAGAAGTCAAGAACCAATTGATACGCCCCTTAAGGATTTGTGTCGTGACTTTTTTTTGTATTTTAGCGCACCACTTTTATGGAATGGTGCTAGCTCGTTAAGGAAGAGAGAGAAAAAGATGATTAGAGATTTACTTGACAAACATAACTTTCATTAATAAAAACCATTCGGTAAATAGACGAATAACCCTAACTGGTAACACAAGATAGACACGAGGACCTGATAAACACGAAGACATGAAAAAGATAAACATTCCTGAACAATGACACTTCTTTAATACGACTCAAACAATGACTTAGATAAGGATAGATTTTATATGACATAATCTTTATGTACGGGTTTTTTGGACTTCTTCTCTGGGCGTCGATAGGTCTTCTAGTCCGTTGTTAATTAAATACCACATACACCTCCACCATCTCCCTTAACCCACACATCCCACCCAACAATTAAAAAAACTCAACTATACCAAAACTAAACCCCCCCCCCCCTCCCCCCCCCTAAAAATGACCATTGCCATCCAAACCCCCTACCCACTCCTAACACCCTTCACATTAAAGTTCAGTAACAAACAACTATCCTGCCTAACCATACCACATCATTACTCCCCCCCTACCGACACTGCAAGAATAGATACTACTAGCTATCACCTACAGGAACACATCTCAGCAGATAAAAAAATACAAGTCTTCAACCAAATGTTTATGTACTTTTCGATCCACCTTTCCATTGATCTAGACTCAAAACACAAAAAACCCACCCACCACCCACCCGACCTCTCTCCCCCCCCACCACCTCAAACAAGACACAAAACTCAACTCTCACAGACACTACAATAAAACACAAAACCACCAGTCTTTAGCACACACAGAACACCCAGAAGACCCAGTTGAACACACAACACCCACACACACACACACAGAACACACACACTACAATAAGAACAAAGAGTTACAAAAAAAGACAAAAAAAAAAATAAACGACACAAAAAGCAAACTTTTTTTTCGTAGGATTCCCAACCCCAAAAACACAATTTTCTTACGATAACAACATAACAAAAAAATGACCAACCCCAAACACCACGCCCACACACCTAACCCCACACACACAACATGACCCTACGCCCCCCCACACACAACACATAAAAACTACACCGCGCCCCCCCACAACATCCCTCTATCTATACTACCGAGCCCCCCCTCCACATCAAAAATCTTTTAAACGGATAAAAACGTACAAAAACATACAAAATCGTATAAAAATTTACCAAAACATATTTAAACTGATAAAAGCGGATGAAAACGTATAAAAACGTATAATAACGTCGGAGAAAAATAGACAAACGAAAAAAAAGTACCAAACAGATAAAAAAACAAAAAATAATTTATTAATAATATACAAAAATAAAAAACGGCCGATAATAATATTAATAATCATAATAATAATATTATTAATAATAATTAAAAAATTAAAAAAAATATATTTTTTCAAAATACATCCCTGTGGTTTTTTTACACAATACATCCCTCGTGAGAAGATAACGGAAAAATATTTGCATCATTCGTCCTCAGGGATGTATTGTGACAAACGTTTGCCTAACGAATGATGTATACTGCCAATAGTTTCTGACAGAGATGTATTATGTGAGAAAATTGAAACCACATGGATGTATTTTGCAATTTACTCTAAAATACACGTAATTGGTAATTACATGCTCATACACACAGTCAAAACGCTAAGTCAAAAAGTACATGTTTGGTTTGAAAAAGATGCAAAGATAAATAATTATTGCTACAAGATAAGATGAGTATAGAAAAATAAAAAACGCGAAAAGCAAAAGGTCTTCAACTAAACCTAAGAAATCCGAATCCATCATGACATGTGTTGAAAACAAACATTACCATTTCTAACTTCCTTATTATTTTATTTTTTTAGAATTAGTTTATATTATAAAATTATGAAACTGAAAGTGAAGAACAAAAATTATAAAGTTTAACAAATAAAAATATCAAACTGACAAAAAATACGGAACATAAACTGATAAAAGATTGTGTGGCATTGTAAACAGAGGATCAAAAAGGGCAGAAAGTACAAAACATTTGTACTTTTCATGGGTCCGAGGGTCTTTATAGTAGCACTTGTTACGCCAATATTGTAGGAGGACGGACGACCTGAACGACCCCAGAGGAAGAAGTCCAAACCCGTATGACATAAAGATTATGTCATATAAAATCTATCCTTATCTAAGTCATTGTTTGAGTCGTATTAAAGAAGTGTCATTGTTCAGGAATGTTTATCTTTTTCATGTCTTCGTGTTTATCAGGTCCTCGTGTCTATCTTGTGTTACCAGTTAGGGTTATTCGGCTATATATACCGAATGGTTTTATTAATGAAAGTTAAGTTTTGTCAAGTAATCTCTAATCATCTATTCTCTCTTCTTACGGAGCTAGCACCCGCTAAAAGTGGTGCGCTATCACGATACAATCCTTAAGGGGCGTATCAATTGGTTCTTTCATTGTCATGGACGCGGGAGAAATTTGTTTACTGCTCAAGGAGCAGGCCACAACTCAGCAACAACATGCTGATGCCTTCCAGGCTCAGGTTGCGTCGTTGTACGCCGAGTTGCAAGACACTCGTACTCTAATTCAATCACGTCAGGGTGGGGGTGATCTAGGATCACCGATTCCACGTTCAATGCGGTTGGACGTGCCGAAGTTTTCAGGGAACGATCCGGACAGTTGGATTTTTTCAATCAATGAGTATTTTTCTCTTTAGGCAACTTCAGTTGATCAAAGGTTGAGGACCGTGGGCTTTAATCTCGAAGGTGACTCAGCGGAGTGGTTCCGTAAGATGACACGTAACCATTTAATAACTACGTGGGATGGATTTTTAGAGAGTGTGCGAAATCGTTTTGGACCATGCAAGTATGAAGATCCTCAAGGGGGGCTAACCAAATTGTTACAAACGGGAACGGTTGCTTAGTATCAAGGTGAATTTGAAAAGGTAATGAATCGGGTAACTAATATATGTGAGGGTTTACTTATCTCTTTTTATGTGTCGGGGCTTAAGCCATCATTGCAATGTGAGTTGTTGGTCTCCAAACCAACATCTCTTGGTGATACTTTTTCGTTAGCTAGGGTTACGGAGGCACGTTTGAAGGATCAAGGGGTGACCCCACCAACTAGTAGATCAGCAGTTTCTAGTGGATCACAAACCTTAACGAAGACAACACCGCGTTTTACCACAACTTGACTAGAAAACCCTGAACCATCTTCGTTATCCACGCCTGTTAAGGTGGGGAATAATTTGAGGGCAACACCACTTCCTATTAAGTGGATATCTCCAGCCGAGCGACAAGATCGTCTTAGTAAGGGCTTGTGCTTTAATTATGATAATAAGTGGGTACCTGGACATAAGTGTCCGGGCAAATTTTTGTTTTTGATGGTAGACGAGGTAGAATACGGGGCATTTGGGAGACGTAGAGCATGAGGACGCTATGGAGAGTGGTGATATATAGATCTTGAATTCGTTGGTAGGCCATGGTAGTCTACGGTCGTTGCAATTATGAGGCACGTTAGGATCAGGAAGGGTGGACATTCTTATCGATAATGGAAGTACTCACAATTTTGTGCAACCGGGGGTCGTGGAAAGCATGCATCTACCGATCACAGGTACGAAACCCTCTAAGGTTTACATTGGTAGTGGTGAAACTCTTTTGTGTGAAAATATGTATGCCTAGGTTACAATAGACATACAAGGGTTACGTATGGATGTGTATTTGTACGTACTTCTCATAAAGGGTCCGTATATAGTATTTGTATACAATGGTTGCAAAAACTTGTCAAATTTCGCAAAAACTTGGCAAACAATAGAGTTTACATGGTTAGATCATGGGTATACGTTGCCTGGGGAGGAGGCCTTCTGCATGAAGCATGTAAGTTTGCATCACATGCGAGCATTATTGGAATTAGAAGAAATTTATGAGGTGTATGAGTTGTATAAATTGGATCGTGGTGCGGAAGAAAAGGGTAGTTCACATGATGTCAAGGCTCATATGCATCAAGAGATCGAGCAACTTCTTGCATAATTCGAAACTCTTTTTCAGTTACCCACTATTCTTCCTCCACATCGTAGTATTGATCACCGTATACATTTATATCCGAATACCAAACCTGTGAATGTGCGGCTTTATCGTTATCCACACTATCAAAAGGGGGAAATGGAGAAATTAGTTAAAGAGATGATGAGCCAAGGGATCATTCGTGTAAGCCATAGTCCTTTTTCATCGCCTGTTTTGTTAGTAAATAAGAAAGATGGAAGTTATCATTTTTGTGTGGATTACCGCGCATTAAATAAGGCCACGGTTATAGAAAAATTTCCCATTCGAACAACGGATGAGATGTTTGATGAATTAGGTGGGGCAGTGATCTTTACCAAACTCGATTTGCGGGCCGAATATCACCAGATTCGGGTCCATTACCGGGATGTGTACAAAACGGCCTTTCGTACGCATGATGAGCACTATGATTTTTTGGTCATACCGTTTGGTTTTACCAATGCGCCATCTACTTTCCAAGCAACCATGAATCGGTTATTTTCTTCTTATTTACGCAAATTCGTGATTGTTTTTTATGATATCTTGATTTATAGTACATCTCTCACGGTGCACATAGACCATCTTTGGTATGTTTTTTCAGTGGTTACAGGATCAACAGTTTTATGTTAAGTTAGCGAAGTATGTATTTGGAGCTACAACACTCGAATATTTAGGACACATTATTTCTGGCCATGGTGTTGAAGTAGATCCGAAGAAAGTGTCGGCCGTCAATTATTGGCTTGTTCCCACGTCACAACATCAGGTGCAAGGTTTCCTTGGGCTCGCTAGGTATTATATACGGTTCATTAAAGATTATGTCACTATTATCGCGCCTTTATCTAATCTTCTTCAGAATGGCTTTAATTGGGGTGAATTAGAAGGATTGTCTTTTCAGGCACTTAAAGATAAGCTAACTCTTGCACCGATATTAGGTCTTCCTAATTTCAAAGACACAATTGTGATTGAGGCCGATGCTTCTGCTGTGGGGATTGGTGCTGTTTTACTTTAAAAAGGGCAACCAGTCGGCTATTTTATTCGCAAATGGGCCATGTATGAGGATCGCAGCGACTTATCAAAAAGAACTTTTTGCTATTGTCAAGGCCATTTATAAGTGGCGTCTATGGGTGAGCAAAATGAACTGCGGACCGGACCGAGAAACCGGACCGACCGGACAGGACCGAACCTATTTCGGTCCGGTCCTCGGTCCATCCTTTTTCTTCTTTTCGGTCTTCGGCCCGGTCGGTCGGGTAGGGCTGCAATCAAGCCAAGCTTTTATCAAGCAACTCGAGCTTGAGCTTGACTCGATCGAGCCGAGCTTTTATCAAGCTTTTCGAGCTTTTATGTACATATATATTTTTGTTATACATATTTATATAAACAACCTAATTATAATGTTAATATGTGTATAATAGTTAAATATTTCTCATAGAAGGATATTTACACCATAATGCTCAAATATTTTGTATAAATTCTTTACTCTTGAGTCTATCACATATTTTATTGACCTTATTGATAAGTTTGACTATCGAATACAACTTTTATGAATAAATTCGAGCTTTTCGAGCCGAGCTCGAGCCTTATTCGAGTATTATACGAGCCGAGCTCAAGCTTTAATGATTAAGGCTTGTCAAGCTATCGAGTCGAGCTCGAGCCTAACTTGTTATTTTCGAGCTGAGCTCAAGCCCTGTCAAGCTCGAGCTCGGCTTGGCTTGATTGCAGCCCTACTTACGGCTGCTTTGAGAACTCAGATCACCAATGACATCAGGAATGGTGCTGGGGCTACACATTCTATTATATCTACCACTTTTGCTAAGAAACTTAATATGAATCCTACACCATTAATTGAACGTGCAATCATTTCAACCCCAATGAAGAACCATATGCTTATTGACCATGAATATGTT
>BQNB010058798.1:4493-19540 GCA_026074375.1 Tanacetum coccineum
AATAAGTTCAATACGTTGTATCCAGTGAAGACCAATATGCCGTATCCAGTGAAGACCAATACGCCATATTAGAGATATAGTATGTGCATATTTTGGAAGATATCAAACGTGGTCCCTACTCCAAGAAACCCTAATACGCCGTATCCAATACATAGATACGCCGTGTATCCAACCAACTTCCAGACCTTATAAATAAAAAACTCAAAAACGAGTTTTAAGGGTGCTAAATCATATTCTCGATACCTAAACCACAAAAGTTGATTTTTAGAGGAGAAAAAGAGCTGAAGAGGGCGAGCAACGTATTCAATTCTGTTAGCCTCAAAATATTGAGTCGAACAATGGAAGTTCGTTCATTAATTATATTAGGACTCAGTCATTAATTAATATACGTTGTAATAGGCTAGACGGGTAAACGGACTCTTAAATATAAGCTAATTGGTCATGTGTATCGGGCGAAAGCCCAAGTAATCCCGAGCCCGACTCGTAGAATTACTAAAGGCATGAAAGCATTTTAGTTTTGATACATATACACCTCACCAAGGAAGGTGAGGTGGGTTGGTCATTTGTAACATTTCATTTTGCAAGTAAACTTCCCATTCTCTCTCAATTTCTCTCTCTTGTTTCTCTCTCTACATTCTTCCTAGTTTCTTCCTACTTTTCTTGTTCTTAATATGAAGTGTAAGTGATTATTTGGATCCGACATTTGGTATCAAGAGCCTCGGGTAGATAGTGGTTATTTTGTGGTTCAGTAAGCTCAAAAGCTTATTTTCGTGTCTTATTTCATCATATAAGCTCACGTCTCATAATTTTTTTTGGCTTATTGGTTTGTTTGGCTCTTACTTTCCTTGCTCTAATCGTTCTACAGCTTCTTGTGTTTCATTTTTGGTTATAAGCTAAAAATTTTGTGGCTTATTTTGACAATAAGCTCACGGCTTACAAAATTTTGGGCTTATTGATTTGTTTTGCATGTTTACACCTTGCTATACTTGGTCTACATCTGCCATTCTCACTAAACTAGTGCTTCGTTTTTCATTTTTGCTAATTTTTATGCTTATTTCGAGCTTATGTCTAGTTTATTTAGAGCTTATTTAGCTTTCTTAAGTTGGAAGCTTATTTGAGATTTTCTTATCCTTTTTTGTGGTCCCAACCGGTCATACAAGGGAGACCAAGATCTACAAATTTTGCTTCACAAGACAAGGACACTTTGTTTGTTAGTTAAGTGGTCCTACCCCAAAATGACCTCAAGCGGAATATGTAAGACAAGCGCGAGCGAAATATACAGGTTATTATTGAAGCGGAATATGTTTAAGTTGTAAGCAAAATATGCAGGTTCCAGTTCAAGCGAAATATTACATTTAGTAAAAAGAAACTCTGCCAAAAAATTTGAAATTCAAGCGAAACATGCAAGATTAAGTTCAAGCGGAATATGTTAAATTCGAAGCAAAACATGCAAGATTGAATTTCAAGCGAAACATACAAGATTGCCTTTAAGCAAAATATGTTAGCTTTCAAGCGAAACATGCAAAGTTGATTTTCAAGCAAAACATGCAACACTGAGTACATGCGAAATATGTTTCAAATTCAAGCGAAATATGCAGTTTCAGTTTTAAGGCGAAATGTGTAAATTGTGAAGCGAAATACGTAATTTCCAAGCAAAGCGAAATATATAGTTTTTCTTTCAAGCCAAGCGAAATATGCACTCTTGCAAGCGAAACATGTTAGTTTAGGAATTTAAACTTTCAAGACATTCAATTCACAACAAACAAACCTTAATCCAAATCAATTAACATTTTCGGTTTTCTATTGATTTTGTAAAATCCCGTGAAAGACACAATTCTTTTCTCAGTTTTAATCATAGACTTGTAAAATCCCGTGAACGTTTATTGCTTTCTTTTTACCACAACTTCAATCATAACAAATCTGACTAAGAATCCTAAAATCATTTTTCCACTTCATAATCTTCAATGTGTGCGGAGATCCATCATGACCACACCAATTAGTAATTCCACAACCCGACAGTCCAAAATGCAAATAACAACATAATGGCAGCTGGTTTTAAAGGATCGACCACACAATGCTGCAACAATGACGATATGCACAATGACGATCACAGGTTCCTTCCTTACGATACATTGGATACAAGACCAAATGGTGATGCATTATGGAAATGCATTCTAAAGGTCCTTAACAACTCCAATATTGAGTCACAACAAATACCAGTTTGTTCCACAAACAGAGAATTCCTCCAGCAGTTCCTAGGAAACAAAACAACAGTCGAGACAGTTATGAATATGACTCCAAAAATAGAGCTCAGTTAATAGAAAAAGAATCGATTCATTTGATATTGAACTTGGAATTGAGATGAAATATCCTCAACTTTGATTGCATGATCAGACAGCTCACAGAAATATGGGGAAGCCACAAAAAGGCTACATACAAGGTGAATCACTCAATATTCAAGATGTCAAGCAAACTTATTTTGGGAGTTTGGTCAATTCACCTCCTCCGATGGAGAAAACAATTGAGTCTTACTTATACACAAGATTCTAAAGATGATGAATGAAATGATCAAAACAATTTTGATAGGTTTTGCTACGATGCAAGTCAATGTTCAATTTCTTCAACAACCATTCAACCACAATGGTCCCAGAATTTTGTAAACAAATTGTCAAGCAACAACACAAGTTAGAGAAGTTTCATATCGACCAAAACTCTTTGAACATTCAGAACAATACCAAAAGACTTTAAATGAACATCCGTGCTGAAAGAATAGCCAAGAATGCTAACACCATTAGCACTTGTTTTGCTACTTTACTGCTCAAAAACAACTTTAAAGACCCCTTATTAATCAATCATCAAAGTCTCACATAATCATATGCACCAGCAACAACAAAAGCTTCTAAACTCCACACCAGATCTCCTGCTACTACAAGAACAAAGGCACAATAGATAGCCAAAAAAACCAATCACAGCCACCACCTGAGTCAGCTTTAGAAGAAACAGTGATCCTGAACAAGCTTAGAGGGATAAAGACATGTAGAATAATTTGGGGCTTCATTGCCAAAAGTACTTCAAGAAATCTACAAACCTAACAACAACGAACCTCAAGAAACTACCTCAAACACGAAGAAACAATACGAATGTGGATACTACTCCAAGGAGGTAATAAGAATGACAATCCAGACTGGATAGTTTGTGAATCAAAGGGGTAGTAAAAGTTGTTGGGGCTAGAGAAACGTAGGTGTGGCTAAGGAGAAACTGTAGTGCTAAGGAATGCAGAAAGCCAAAAGACGGTTAAAGACTCTACGTATAATAAGGAAAAATGATGTTTGCTGTTGTAAACAACGCTAAGAAAAGTTATCAACCTCAAGCAGAGCAAAACTGACTGGCTAGCAGACACAGATGAAGAAATTGATGAACAAGAGTTGGAAGCCCATTACAGTACATGCACAGATTCCAAGATGTTTTCCTAAAGCAGACCTCAGGCACTGACGATTGAGTCCATTGGAACAGTACAATTACGATACTAAACAATACTGTGTTTGCCAATGACATACAACATTTTGAGCAATCTAAAATCATTACTAACACATTGTGTAGTGGAAACAGTGAATAGTAATTCATTCCTACTCCATCGAACATATGGTTTGATAATGATTATTCAGATGACCAAAAATGAGATGTAGAATGTGATGAATTCGCACGGTGTGTTGTACTTGCTAATTTAATTGCAATTTTAAAAGCTTATGTCGATGGAAAATAAAAAGATCAAAGCCAATTAAAAGAAAGCAAATGCAACATTGACTCAAGAATTACATCTGCGTGCAAAATCTATCTTGGCGAAAACTAGGTAGAAAACTCTAAGGGACTCTAATAGTATTTGGGATAGTTGTTTTAGTTGCACTTCAAAATCAAACAGACTGGAGTTTAGAGCGCGGTACAAGGCTCTTTAATGATCCTATAGTTTGATAATGACAAACTTTGAAAGGAAGTTAAATGAAACTCTAGGACTATTAGCACAAAAAGAAATTGACATAAAAGAAGGTTTAAAAAAAGTTAAAGCCTACACAATTTTCTGTTTGTCAAAGAGAAACACGATGAATTAGTCAAACAGAGGTCTTTTTAAAACAAAGTCACATTATGAAAGGTCTTGTCAAAGAGAAAACAAACAACGGTCATAACGGATTGAAGCGTTAAGGAAGAAAAAGATATTGCAAAATGATTTCAAAGTGAAAACCAATTAAAGTTTTTTGAATGAAATTTATTTAACAAAAGGAGTCAAATCCAAATCAAAATCATTCATAGTTTAGCACCCAAATGCCCTACCTTTAAATGGAATACCTAACCTTTGCCAATCCAATGTACCTCAAAAAGGCTCAATATGAGAAACCGATGTTAATATGCGATCCCATCATGACCAATCTGATCCTTTCAAACATACAGTCATACCCCAATAGGGAAGAGAACTCTGACTCTTGATAACGAGGGTCGATCATAAATACATAAAGATTAAGTGAAAACCTTTTGATTACACAAAGTTAAAATAGTCTTTAGAAATTTTTTTAAAAAACCCTCCGACTCAGCATTAATGAAATTTAGTTCGCAACAGCAAATGAAATTAAGAAAGAAATGTAGAGAAAAATCAATTTGTGAAACAAAAACCAAATATTTTCAAAAATAAAGTCGACGATTCTCTTACGAGTGTCAAAATCAAAAGCAAAAGTAAGACAAGCATACAATATCAAGACGAATAACATTAATCATTCTGAAAGAAAATGTCGATCAAACCATGGGGTAAAACATTCAAACGACCTGTCCTTTTATCTTCGTAACCCAACTGCTGCAAGACATGGAAAATCCAAATTAAGAACATGTTTGATACCCTTCCCTTAAGACTCAGAATGCCCCTTGCCCTTAAGACTCAGAATGATAGTTTCGCATTTGTTCATGAACTTAAGCAAGAAATGCATGCAGATTTAAAGTACGTTGAATCTCTTGAAGATGAAATTGATGAACTTGAATCTGATAAGGCAGAATTTTCCAACATGTATGATATGCTTTTGCAAGAATGTGTGTCTAAAGATGTTATGTGTTCTTATTTGCAATCTTCATCTGATTTAGATGAGATCACTGAATTACAATGCTTATATCTTCATAAAGTCAGGGAATGTGACTGTCTTGCACAAAAGCTTTCTGAACAAACTGAATTTGTAAGTAAAGAGATTTACACTGAGCTTTTACGAAGTTTTGCTAAATTAGAAAAACACTCAATTTCTCTTGAAATCGCTTTACAACAATGTCAAGAACAACTGAAAAATGACACAGTTTGCAAAGAAAAAGCGTCAAATGTATTTCGAAAGGAACGTGAACAATACTTTGAAATACAAGATTTGAAAGCTCAACTGCAAGACAAGAACATTGCAATCAGTGAGTTAAAGAAACTCATTGACAAATGCAAAGGAAAATCTGTGGACACTAAGTTTGATAAACCATCTGTTGTTCGACAACCAAATGCTCAAAGGATTCCAAAACCATCAGTTTTAGGAAAACCGGCTCCTTTTTCAGACTCTCTTGAGAGAACAAATTTTGCAAAGAAAAAGTCGGTTTCAAAAACTAATGAGTCAGAGGGTTTATCAAAACCAGTCACTCCACAGAATTTGCCTCAAACAACAACGCAAGCTATAAGAAAAAAAATGTGAGTAAACCAGGCATGTATCGAATTGCAGGTAGTACAACATAAACTAGAGCACCATAGTTGACTCAGACTTCTAGGAATACTAATCATCGCGTGTCTACATCTACAGGAGTAGCTCACAGAACTAATGTTAGCAGACCACAGCCTAGGAGCAATCAAATGAAAGATAAGGTCCTGCCAAAACTAGTCAAGTAAAGTTTAAGAAGACTAAAGTAGAAGACCACCCTAGGATTTCTCGTATTTCTAAACAAACAAAGTCTGTAACTGCGTGTAATGACAGTTTAAATTCTAGAACTTCAAATGTTAATGTTGTTTGTGCTACTTGTGGAAAATGTGTGTTTAATTCGAATCATGATGCTTGTGTTTCTAAGTTTTTGAATGACGTAAATGCTAGAACTAAGAAGCCTAATGTAGTGCCTATTAGTACTAGAAAGCCCAAAAGTCAAGCGAACAAATCTGTTGCAACACCCCATAAGAAAACAGTTGCATCAGAATCCACTACCACAAATTCTAAGAGTTACTATAGGATGCTATATAAAAAACTAGTAAGGCGTGGAAATGGTGGATAGCACAACAATGCCCATCAGCATATACATGGGTTCCTAAGACAAAAAGGAAATGGGTACCTAAAGTTAGGAATGAAAGTGTGACTAAGACAGTTAGTTTTGCCATAGATAATGTATCTAGGATAACTAATGTCTTAAAACTCACAAACACTTTAGGATCCAATTTGTCATGTATTCCATCGTCCTCTAATTCTCTTGCAGATTGTACAACTCATCCTATTCATTGTTGACTCGGGATGCACAAAGCACATGACGGGCAATCTATCACTGCTGTGCAATTTTGTTGAAAAATATTTGGGTACCGTTCGTTTTGGCAATGATCAATTTGCTCCAATTCTTGGTTATGGAGATTTGGTTCAAGGAAATATTACGATCAACAGGGTTTACTACGTCGAAGGTCTCAATCACAATCTTTTCTCGGTTGGTCAATTCTGTGATGCGGATTTGGAGGTTGCATTTCGGAAATCTACGTGTTTTGTTAGAGATCTTCAGGGAAACGACTTACTAACCGGTAATCGTGGAACTGATCTCTATACAATTTCTCTTCAAGAAACAACTTCATCAACTCCAATCTGTCTCATGGCTAAAGCATCACCAACTCAAGCATGGTTATGGCATCGAAGACTTTCTCATCTCAACTTCGACTACATCAACTTGCTTTCAAAGAAGGATGTTGTAATTGGTTTACCAAATCTGAAGTATGTCAAGGAACAACTATGTTCCTCTTGTGAAGTGAGTAAAGCAAAACGAAGTTCATTTAAGTTAACGACTGTTCCAAATTCAAAAGGACGGTTAAATTTGCTTCATATGGACTTATGTGGTCCAATGCGGGTTGCTAGCATAAATGGGAAGAGATATATTCTGGTAATTGTCGATGACTACTCCAGATATACTTGGACACTCTTTCTACGTTCCAAGGATGAAACACCAGAAGTTTAAAAAGACTTTCTCACAATGATTCAAAGAAATCTTCAAGCCTCAGTAATTTCTGTTCGCATTGAAAGAGGCACTGAGTTCTTAAATAAGACACTTAATGCATTCTTTAAAGAAGAAGGAATTGAACATCAAACTTCTACACCTCAAACACCTGAACAAAATGGCGTTGTCGAAAGACGAAACCGCACTCTTATTGAGGTTGCTCGAACGATGCTTTCAGCTTCTAAACTTCCTTTATTATTTTGGGCTGAAGCAATTGCAACCGCATGCTATACTCAAAACAAATCCATCATTATCCCAACTCATGAGAAAACGGAATATCACATCATTAATGACAGAAAACCCTCAATTAAACACCTTCACATCTTTGGCTGCACTTGTTACCTAACCAGAGATGGTGAAAACTTGGATAAGATAAAAGAGAAAGGGGATCTGTGCATTTTGGTAGGATACTCCACTCAGTCAAAGGGATATTGTGTCTACAACAAGAGAACAAGATTGATAATTGAATCCATACATCTCAGATTTAATGAGATCAAAGAGATGTTCGAGACGTTTGTTGCTAATGACACTTCAGGCCTCGTTCCCCAACGACAAAAGGCGTCAGATTATGATAACCCTGACCCCGCACCAGAACTACAAAATGTTTCTCCTTCAGCAGATACAACAGTTCTATCACAACAAGAGTTGGATCTTCTTTTCGGTCCTGTGTATGATGAATTTTTCAATGATGGTACTTCTCGTGTCAACAAGTCTTCTTCTCCCACCGATAATTCTATTCAAAAAGACACACTACCTTCAACGCATATTCAACCTACATCAGAACCGACAACTCCAACAAATGTTCATGCTGAGGAAAACAATGATAATCAAGCAGAATTTACCAATCCTTTCTGTACACTGGTACAAGAAAATGCTAAGTCTTCCTCACACAATATTGGAAATTCAAATGTGCATACCTTTAATCAACCTTAAGATTCCGAATACCAATGGACAAAAGATCACCCGTTAACTTAAGTTTGTGGCAATCCATCCAAGCCAGTGCAAACAAGACGACAACTTGCAACCGATCCTGAAATGTGTATGTTCGCACTCACCGTGAGCACTGCTGAACCGAAAAACATTAAGGAGGCAATGGCTGATTCTGCATGGATAGAAGCAATGCAGGAAGAACTTCATCAGTTTGACAGACTACAAGTCTGGGAACTCGTTGATAAACCTTTTGGCAAGAACGTAATCAAGCTAAAGTGGTTATGGAAAAACAAAAAGGATGAAGACCAAACTGTAATTCGCAACAAAGCACGACTTATAGCAAAGGGTTATGCTCAAGAAGAGGGTATTGATTTCGAAGAATCATTTGCTCTAGTTGCTCACTTAGAGGCTGTCAGGATTTTTGTCGCATATGCTGCACACAAGTCTTTTCTAATTTATCAGATGGACGTGAAAATGGCATTTCTTAATGGTCCATTGAAGGAGGAGGTTTATGTTGCACAACCAGACGGATTCGTTGATCCTGATCATCCAGAAAAAGTTTACCGTCTAAGGAAAGCTCTATATGGATTAAAACAAGATCCGAGAGCCTGGTATGATGAACTCTCAAAATTCCTGATTTCCAAAGGTTTTACTAAAGGTATCATTTACCCGACCCTATTCACAATAAAATACGAGGAGGACATTCTACTTATGCAAATTTACGTTGATGACATTATTTTTGGTTCCACAAACCCTAAATTTTCTAAATGATTTGAAAAATTAATGCACAGTAGATTTAAGATGTCCTTAATGGGGGGAAATGAAATTCTTTTTAAGACTTCAGATCCATCAATTCCCATAAGGTATTTTTATCAATCAGGCCAAATATACTTTAGAGATTCTTTAAAAACATGGTATGGAAAAAGGACAAAGCATTGGTACACCAATGGCTACGAAACCTAATTTAGATGCAGACTTGAGTGGTGAACCCGTAGACCAAACTGACTACCTTAGTAAAATAGGGTCACTCATGTATCTGACATCTAGTAGACCAGACATAGTGCAAGGAGTTTGTTATTGTGCAAGATATCAATCAAGACCAACTGAAAAACACCTCAAAGAGGTTAAAAGGATCTTTCGATACTTACGAGGTACCATTAACATGGGACTCTGGTATCCGAAGGGTTCTGGCTTTGAACTAACAGCTTTTTCAGATGCCGATCATGCCGGTTGCGTTGATACTCGCAAAAGCACTTCTGGAGGAATACAGTTCCTAGGTGATAAATTAGTCAGCTAGATGTCAAAGAAGCAAGACTATACTGCAACGTCATCCGTAGAGGCTGAATACGTGGCGTTATCTGCAAGTTGTGCTCAAGTAATGTGGATGAGGACACAGCTTCAAGATTATGGCTTTAACTACAATAAAATACCGTTGTATTGCGACTCTCAGTCAGCCATAGCAATCTCATGCAACCCCGTGCAGCACTCCCGTACCAAGCACATCCATACTCGGTATCATTTCATCAAGGAACAGGTTGAAAACGATATGTTAGCCTCAATTTATTGAGTCGAACAAGGAAGCTCGGTCACTCAACAATGGAGCTTCGGTCTTTAATTAGTTAATGTTGTAATAAAATATTATCGGGAATCGGGCTCGATAGTTAATCTAATATTGTATATGTTTTGGGTTTAATCCCAAGCAAAACCCAAGCCCGGGTCCTAGTTAAATATCCCCCGCGTCACATTAAATGTGTAGGGGTATATATATAAAGATATTTTCTTCTTAGAAAATATCTTCATATATATATAGATATTTTTCTTAGAAAAATATCTAGTTTTCATTTCTCCAAAATCTAATTTCTTTTCCATCTCTTTTCTCTCAACTCTCTCTCATCTCTCTCTCATTTCGAGTCTCCCTCTCTCTTTAGTTTCTTTGATTCGTGGTTCGGGTTATGAAGTGAAGTGTTAATCGGGAACCAACAATTGGTATCAGAGCCTCGGGTGGATTTCGTGGTATTTTTTGTTGTTGTGAGCATTTTGGATTCGAAAGTTGGGTTGTGTTATCATTCGGCACAAATTTTTTTCGTGGCTCTTGTTGATGATACTCGAGTAAAAAGAAGAGAAGAACAAGTGAAACAACACAAGGACGCATCGAACGCGAGCGTTCATCTTGGAGCCGAACGAGTGGTAAAACGTATCAACCGAACGAGAGGAAAACTTGTACGATCGAACGAGTGAAAAAAGTCGGAATCGAACTAGCGGACCGAACGAGCGGACCGAACTAGCGGAATCGAACGAACGGACCGAACTAGCGGATCGAACGAGCGGATCGAACGAGCGGGATCGAACGAGCGAATCGAACAAGCGGAATCGAACGAGTGGGATCGAACGAGCAATTTTTTTTGGACCGAACGAAAAAATTTTATATTCCTTTTACAACTTGGTATCATTGTTTTTGGTGTCAAACATATGTAAAATTAAGGGGGAGCAAGTTTAGTTCCAAATAATTCATGCTAAGCTTCAACATATTTCCCCATGGCCTTTTCAAGACAAATTTTAATCACACAGTATTTCAAAATCTAAGTGACTTAGAATTTAAAATAAGGGGAGAAATGTAATTAAAATGTGATCTAAAAGACTCAAAGTGCTATTTAGAAACGGTTTTATGGTTCGATCTCATACCCTACAACATTCAGAGTGATACTGCCAGAACATTCAGAGTGATACTCGTTAGTATTCACAATGACGAATGGAAATCCTTCCAGTGTCAATTAATTCAAACGCAACGCGGTAGGTGACTTGCGAGTTCTTTATGAATCAAGCTTGTGTCAATTGGTGTCGATAAAGGTCCAGTAAATGAATGACAGACACTAATCTGAATGATAGTTAAACTTTAAAATCTGATTCACTCTTACCGTGTTGTCTGCTTTGAGACGTTCCGGTAATGAGAACTAGAAAGCATGGAAAATCTAATACATCTGTGTTAGAAGACCCTATGCTTTGAGCTAGAAACCATGTTAAGGATATTCTTTGAATCTACCTGATCACAGGTACAGTATTTATACTGTAAAACGGTCCTATAGAATCGGAGGTTTATTAACCAAATCGGACGAATGACAAAAGCCATACTTCGTCCACCCGCTTTATTGCTATCTGTTTTATTTAGGATTCATAAAGATGGAGATGGTGATGCCTCCTTTCCAGCTGGAAGTCGGATTCAAACACATGCTCATGCTCAATACAAGACATTTATAAGTATCAAGATTCAAAAATCATGAAGCTCAAGAATTAAAGGACAAAGACTTCCGCACAAACTCTGATATACAAGATCTTCCTTCAAAGATATCAAGTCTATCAAGGGAGATTGTTAGCAAGCTTCCAGACGATGCAAAGATGAGTATGTGGTAAGACACAAGATCGCAATGGTGCCCAAAGACGATCAAGACAAAAGGATAAAGATTAAAGATCTCGACGGAAAAGACGAAGTACTTAAAGGACATGACAAAGGCTCAAGATCAAAGATCACAAAGCATGAAGGAACAAGCCTACAATGTAGACAGAGACAAAGATCACAAGAGCTTAACGAGAATAGCAATCTCATTGATCTCACAAGGGAGTGTCACAATGAACTCACTTCGGGGGAGATTGTTAGCCTCAAAATATTGAGTCGAACAATGGAAGTTCGTTCATAATTATATTATGTCTCGGTCACTAAATTAATATATGTTGTATTAGGCTAGACGGGTAAACGGGCTCTTATTTGTAATCTAATCGGTCACGTGTATCGAGCGAAAGCCCAAGTAAACCCGAGCCCGTCCTGTAGAATTACTAAAGGCATGCAAGCCTTTTAGTCTTCACTATAAATACCCCTCTCCAAGGAAGGAGAGGGTGTTGGTTCATTTGTAAACTTTTTCCATTTGCAAGTAAACTTTCCATTTTTCTCTTTCTAAACTTCTTCTAATTTCCTTCTCTTTTCTACTTATATTCGAGCAACATAGTATTGAAGTGAAGTGATTAAGGGTTACCGACAAGAACTTCTGTCGATTAAACCACCAGTGAGAGATTCCATATTTTGTACTTATGTCATAAGTACACACATCATCAATCCATTTGTTTCGGCACTAGCAGTTCAAGCCCAAACTCACGATAACTAGCAGCCTTCATCTTGGAAATTGATAGTGCAAGATTGCTTCCTTTGCTGCCATATCTCAAATACTCAGTTGACATCAATTCTGACTTGATCTCCTTCTGGATTCGTCCAACCAACCTGAGCTGTGAGCATCTTGTGACACTCCTCTATCTGGAACTGAAGGTGAATGACGTCTGGGTAAAATTCTTTAACAACTTCATAAGCCTACCCTTCGAAATTTGCTTGTGTAAGCTTGATCTTGTTCACTTGTTGGCAGTACAATTTCATGAAAGTCGCCATGTCTCTAGTCTTTGCAAGTAATGAGTTCTCAGCAGGGGTTTTATAAGTTGAAACCAACGCAGATGCCCATTTGTTCTCAATATCTGATACATTAGAAGAAGGAATGGTCCAAGCAGGTTCAGGAGTCGTTGGTATTTCCTCTTCAGGTAGTGGTTTCCACCAGTCTTGTCTCGAGTCAACTTTTGGTAGGTGATCATTCCTGGAGTCTTCATCATCAGACAAATGTACCTGCTCGTTAGGGATGGAATCATCTTGCATCAGAGAGTCAGTAGGAGATAACTCTTGAGCTTATGTAAAACCAGTTGACCCGAATCTAGTGTCAGATGTAGTCCAAGCCATAGATTGATATGTAGAGGCCGCATGCTTGGACGAGCTTGGAGCCTTACTGCCTTTTTGCTGAGCAGATCCTGATGTACCAGTAGATAAAAGAGGAGGAGGTGGTGGCAGCTGAGAGGATCCTGATGCACCTAAAATACTTAGAGCACCAGATGCACCAGCTAGAGGAGGTAGAGGTGGTGGCGGAGAAGGTGGAGACCCAGAAGGAGTTCTTGGAGTTGCATGCTTCTTTATTTTCTTCTTACGAGCTTCTTCCTGATCAGCTAGACGTTGATTTGAATAATCTGGCTCTAATGACTTCTGCAAAGCCTCATACAAGTCATTGTGAACCTCACGAGCCTTGTAGGAGTTGTCTTTAAACATCTGTTGTTGAAGTATTTCCTTCATATCAACGGTGGGCAGATCCCTAAAGCGAGCTCGAAGTGGAGCTTGCATTACCCAATCTACTGCATCAGTGACTATCTCATCAACTGCTTGACTCACCTTGTAGGGAATATTGAGATTCTCCAAGTTGTATAGCCGGGTCCCTTGTTTGTCCACCCTTTCCTCCAAGGCTAAGTTGTTTTGTATCAGATCTGCCATATGTTGTTCCAGCTCACCTATGTGACTTACTAGGATCAGATCTGTGGTGCTTTGTTATGGTTGAGGAGGTGGTGGAAGAGATGTTGTTGTTGTGATTATTGAGGTTGTTACTGTTGATGTTGGTAGTGGAGAGTCGGATTGCATCGTCGTGAGATCAATAACCGAAGTGGTCATTGGGGGAACCGAGGAGGTGTCTTGATGAATGGGGACTGAAACCATTGACTGAACCTCTGTTTCAGCATTCGTTTTCCCTGATTCTTCGTTATGTGGCTTTTCTACGAAAACTGATCAGTGAAGCTGAGATCTTTTTCAAGGTTTTGCAGAGAAGACATGGTTCCCATGGAGCTTGCGGGTTCTTCAAGAATCACCTGATCTTTAGTTGACAGTTTAAGGTTCTCTTGAACATTTAGGTAAGCAGTTGTGGTAAACTCCTCATCCATTTGCTCAGGTTTTTGCTAAGTTGAAGCATTAGTGGCCTCAATGTCCATGTGTTCAAGGTCTGGTCCAACATGAACCACGTAACTTGGTAGAGGTTGAGACTCTGCAACATCAACAGGGTTTGATCCAGCCTGGCCTTCATCTTGTATACCAGGGTTTGGTCCAGCCTGGCCTTCATCTTGTTCACCAAGGTTTGGTCCAGCTTGGCCTTCATCTTGATCTCCAGTATTGATCACAGGCACTTCCTTATCTGATTCCATTTCACTGTCAGTCAGAGCTAGCTCAGTATCTAAGGAAGGTGAGTCAGCATGTCCAGTGGGTTCAGTAGGCATAGGAGGGCTCCTTTGAAAGATAAATTGATCTATAGGGCTCATCTTCATTGGAGTCTGAAGGGTGAGTAGATCGTGAGCAGCTTGTTCATCAACTACTTTCTCTTTCCCCTTTCCTTGTACCTCTGGAAGTGGTTGATATTTCCCAGACTCAGGCTCCCTTAATACCACCGGACGAGCTGGTCCTTGAGTTCGTTCTGCTTGTTCCTTTAAACTTAGTTCTAGGGCCCGTTGAAGATCTGCTTCTTCATCAGTATGGGCAGGATCCTCAATAGGAACACCTTCATCACTGGGCTCATCAACCAACATGAGTAGACTTTTAGGCTTGTGTCTTTTTCCCACTAGTCCACCCTTTGATCTTTTTGCTGGTGAGGGTTCATCAAGAGTTTCCTTAACCAGTTTTTGTTTCTTTTCTGAGACCGCTTTAGATGGTTGAGTAGGTGCTGGTTTGGGTTTAGGTGGTTGAGTAGCGGTGGGCTTTGGTGCCTTGTCACCGGCGGGTTTAGTAACCTTAGCTGCCTTGGGTTTGGTGACCTTAGTAGCATCAGAAGACTCTGTTGTTCCTCCTTCCTCAGCCTTGCCACGTTCTACATCTAGAAATTGTTGATACTTGGCAACATGCTCTTGGTAGTCGCCGTAGTAGGGTACTCCTTTAATTTCATCAATGAGTAGAGCATCAGGTATCAACATGCCAAATATTTTTCTACCATCCTTTCCAACAAACCTGAGAGTGTTCAGAATGCTTCCCTCATGTGAGTAGTGAA